>JAPFQT010001044.1:0-22000 GCA_027627225.1 Congeria kusceri | reverse complement strand
TCACTATTTGCGTAGAACACAATCAAATAATGTCATAAACTGTATATTTCATTGAAAAATAGAAGTTGAATAAGCTCGCACTTTCCTTGAACACGGTATTCCCGATTTAAAAATACCGCGGCTTTCTCCAATACACGCACCCGATTCAAGTGTGCACATGCTCGACTCGACAAAAATAAATGGGTACATGATTGTCCTCAATAAAAAAGCGCTATTTTTAAAGCTTTATAAAATCATTGTTTTTCAGGTAAAAAGACAACATTCGTGTCTAAATTTGTAATGTGTTCTTCACGATTATGTAAGAAAACCATATATTTTTAACAATTTTCTTTTGTTTTTATAAACAGACCATCTGGAGTTCAGTCCCTTTAACATATGCAAACGTGTGAAGAACCCATGATGTTAATACTCGCTAACCAGTATAGTTATATAAAGGAAAACATTCGCTGTAACTTACAATATTGCCCATACGAAAAGTAGCTCAATATTGGTGCCTAAAGTCTTAAAAAGTAATACTATACCGTTGCCAATATGAGTCACCGACCTTCATAACCATTGCAAGACAATTTATGAAACTAAAGTTTTGCTAAAATAACCCATGCTGAAGTAACAGAGATTGTCACAGTTAGCATTATTATTCCGACAAGTTGAAATAGTATGCCAAGCCTATGCCGTATTGTGAAGACTGGTACTATTAATTTATTCACTGTTCATTTTGATTCTTGTAGAGAAATGGACTACAAGCTTGAAGATCTCCCACTGCATATTTGTGGTATCTACAAATGCTAACAGAGGAAAACAAACCGCAGAAACAACTGGAAAACACCCAGATGCCGCAGACCTCCACGCCACCATGTGGTAGGAAACTAATGAGTTATAATTTGCCCTCATAATGAAGAATTCTTTAAAAAAAAATAGATCCAGATCAAGATCCAGATCACCACTACAATCAGTTTGTTCAATTCCAATTTTTCCAGAAAAAATCATGAAAATCTGTACTGGCTACATGTACATATAATTTTTTGTTTTAAGAGTGCAACTGACAGTCAGACTGACAGTCAGACAAACCAACGCCAGCAAAAACATACCCTTCTTGGCGAGTATAAAGACATATATTTGTGGTTATGAGTGAAATAACCAAAATATCATTTGTATTACAATATGATTTGAATCACAACCAATCTGAGCTGATTAATGTTGAATAAATTCCATGAAATCTCACTAAACAACAGTCAATTTAGTGTCTCAAATTGTTTTAATAGGGGATGATGTTTGTCATCGAACAGTGATGCTCATGACTGGACCCCTCCGTTTGTTGTAGATTCACAGCCTTAGTGTTGGGCAACTTTCAACCTATTGCCTTACCTCTACTTCTCCAGTGGGGACGAACTCTGATTTCCTGACATAATGAATGCTTTGATATAATGTAAAATTAATGTAGTTGTTTTCTTGTCATCTTACCTGCGCATGAATGATTTTACCCCATCGCACAACAAAGTTGTAAGGGGGGTATACTGGAATCAGCTTGTCCGCCCGTCCGTCCCTCTGTCCGTCTGTCTGTGTGTCAGGTTTTTTGTCTTGGGCACAACTTTGAAACTCTTTTAGGTATCGTCTTAAAACTTCATACATGGATAGATGGTTGTGAGGCAGAGTGCAGTACACAAGAATTGTAACTAGCTGCAATATTTACGGAGTAATTCCCCTTTGTCGGTTTTGCTTGTCGGGCCATTTTCTCAAAAACTGCATATGTCCCCTAATAGTGACAGCACTTGATATAGACTTAAAATCTTTTGTTGTCTTTTAATTTCCACAGAAACAACATTTCTGAAAATGTGTGTGATTTGTTTACAGGCATTGAAAGTTTGAGACAATCATATTCTGGACAGCAGTTCTAGCCCAGATCCCAACGGATTGTGTGCACTGAAGAAACTGTAATTTGCCACCTTTAGGTAAATTGGCACTGTACACAATTCCCCTAAATACCTTTTATAAGGTTATTCTGTTGGTTTATCCCCAGATGATTATATGATAATAATTTTCAGTGAAAAAAGTAAACATTTGTTGTTGTTTTTTGTCTTTAAACAAGGGAGGTAAAAATGACGGTTTTTAGCCTGTAAACAAGAGAGGTTACATATTGGTGATAATAGAAAAGTGAACGAGAATGCCATTTAGAAATAATTTCATATCTTATTTCAAAAGTTTAAAACTTTAATCAATTGATTTGCTACAAATGATAATTTAGATTATGCACTAACTTGGTTTGATGAAAAATAGCTGGGATTGTTCACGAAAATTCCTCTATCTTCGTCAGCTATTGTTCAATTTTGGTCAATTTTAAAAAAATAAATAAAGCTTATATCTTGAGGGAAATATTAAGGTAAATATAGGGGAAAAGTATCTACATTTGAAGCAGGGGGAATGGGGCTTAATTTTGGCCCCAAATTGACCCTAAACAAACACCGTACATGTAACAATTTCATACTAGTATGTTATATGTCCACGTTGGCTTGATCAGTCCCTTTGAATGTGTGCCTTGTGCAGGTTCTGCTTGTCAATACATACAAATGTGTTTGTTTTTCATCAGCTTCAGAATGTGTCCTGGGCTTTAGCAGCCGAGTAACTGTGATTTCCTGCTAAGTGAACAGTCTTAAGTCAACGTCATTTTCCCCAGTGCCACATCAATTCTGCCCGACAAGGCCTGTAGTTGCTGCTCGACCGGATTGGTACTGATTGTGTTTTTTTGCCCCTACAAAGTGAGAGGCATTAAGCATTGCACTTGCATGCCCGTGCCATCATTGCCGGACTGTTACTTCATCATTTATCAGGCAATTTTGCTCAGGGGAGTCACACTGTCCCTAGCTCAAAGGTCAAGGTCACACTTGGAGGTCAAATATGGGCATAATAAAACTTGTCCAGACTGTAACTTCATCATTTACCAGGCAATTTTAATATAACTTGCCACAAACGATCACAGTGTGGAGACAGCGTGTCACGCGCAACAGCTGTGTCCCTATCGCAAATGTCAAGGTCACATTTAGAGGTTAAAGGTCAAATATGGGCAAAATACAGCTTGTCTGGATTGTAACTTCATCATTCATCAGGCAATTTTAAAATAACTTGTCACAAATGATCACTTTTTGTAGATGACATGACACGTGCAACACCTGTGTTCCTTGATCAAAGGTCAAAGTCAAACACACATGTCAAAATATGGACATAATACAGCTTGTCTGGACTGCAACTTCATCATTTATCAGTCAATTTTAAAATAACTTGTCTGGACTGTAACTTCATCATTTATCTTTTGTCATTTCCAAACACCTGTTATGCTGGCATCCGTGTCTGTGACACTTTTAGTTTTGCTTTAATTCAGTTTCATTGTGTCTGTAATGAACATATGCATTGGCCGTATGCTAACTTCTTGAAAGTGTAGTGTGGACTGTTCAGTACACTTACTTCATATAAGAATGCTAGCAAAAAAGGATTCCCTGGATGCATTTATTACTGCAGTGTGGTTAAAGCATTATTTAAAAGCTGTGTCTGCAGTCATTTGCAATTTCGGCACATACTGTTACACAGCTATTACAGAAAATATCTGGTTTAACAGGACTAAATTTGTAAATAACAATTGATAAAAAGTATTGTTTAAAAAGGCTGTGTGTAGAAAAGTGAATCTCCATTTAACACGAATACTGGTAACAACAGATATTATGAAATAAAATTATCAAGATAAATCTAAAAACTAAACTCTGGTGTTGAACTGGTTTCAGTCAGTATTTTGTTATATTTTCTTTAACAGAACATGCTGATGCACCTGAAATCTTTGAAATAATCCACATCCGACCATTCCAAAAGGAAGTCCATTACCTACCAGGTGGGTGGTGTTGCTGTTTTCACTGCTGATGGGACTCGTTAATTGCAAATGAGCAGTTATCTAACATAATGTGCCTAAGAAAACACCCAAGAACTACTAACCTCAACACTTACCACATGATGTTCACACTGTCAAAAAGTAAACGTCAGAATTCAAGTTTGATGTCAAATATTATATTTGTTTAATATTTATATCCACCACCAGTAGGTAGGTGGGCTATATAGGAATCACTTTGTTCCATCAGTCCGTCCGTCGGTCGGTTGGTCGGTCTGTCCGTTTGTCCCAAAACTTGTTCTTAACTTTCGCTTCCCCATGCATTCAAGGATTTAGAAATAATTTGGCACAAATGTTAACCCGCAGAAGACAGTGTGTCGCGTGCAAGATCTAGGGCCATACCTCCAAGGTCAAGGTCACACATAGAGGTCAAAGCTAAAAAATTGGGTCTGTTTTTTTGTTTCTGGTCAATAACTTTGTCATTTATGGATGGATTGATAAATTACTTGGTAGAAATGTTCACCTTCATCAGACAATGTGTCGCGCGCAAGTCCCAGGTCTGTACCTCCAGTGTCTAGGTCACACTTACAGGTCAAAGGTCAGAAATGGGGTCTGTTTATCGTGTCCGGTCATTAACTTTCTGGATTGATTTTGAAATATCTTGGGGAAAATGTTCACCACCATGACACAATGTGTTGCACACAAGACCCTGGTCCGTAGCTCCAAGGTCAAGGCCACACTCAGAGGTCAAATGATATAGGTCTGATTTTTGTGTGTCCACTAAATAGCTTAATTATTTTTTCATGGATTTTTTAATTTTATTTTTTTTAATTTGATGGATTTAAAAAAAAGATGTTACAGGTGCGAACAATGTGTTGTAATTGGCTAATATGATTGAAATGCATGCAACAGTATGATTAAGTAAGTGATGTACAATTTATAACGCACACCTTTATAGCACACCGGAGCACAACGTGCACATGGTGAGCTTTTGTGATCGCCCTTTGTCCGTCGTCAACATTTACCTTGTGAACACTCTACAGGCCACATTTATTGGCCAATCTTAATGAAACTTGGTCAGAACATTTGTCTTAATGATATCTCAACCGAGTTCGAAACTGGGTCATGTGGGGCCAAAAACTAGGTCCATAGGTAAAATTGAAGAAAAAGCTTGTGAACACACTAGAAATCACATTTTTTGTCCAATCTTCATGGAACTTGGTCAGAACATTTTTCTAAATGATATCTCGGCCGAGTTCTAATCTGGGTCATGTGGGGTTAAAAACTAGGACACTAGGTCAAATTGAAGAAAAAGCTTGTTAACACTCTAGAAGTCACATTTTTTTATCAATCTTCATGAAAGTTGGTCAGAACATTTATCCTAATGATATCTCAACCAAGTTCAAATCTGGGTCATGTGGGGTCAAAAACTAGGTCACTAGGACATATTGAAGAAAAAGCCTGTAAACACTCTAGAAGTCAAATTGTTTGCCCAATATTCATGAAACTTGGTCTGAACATTTATCCCAATGATATCTCGACCGAGTTCAAATCTGGTCATGTTGGGAAAAAACTAGGTCACTAGGTTAAATTGAAGAAAAAGCTTTTTAATACTCTAGAAGTCACATTTTTGCCCAATCTTCATGAAACTGGTCAGAACATTTGTCCCAATGATATGTCAGCCGAGTTTGAATCTGGGTCATGTGGGGTCAAAAACTAGGTCACTAGGTCAAATTTGAAGAAAAAGCATGTTAATACTCTAGAGGTCTCATTTTTTGCCCAATCTTCATGAAACTTGGTCAGAACATTTTTCTTAATTTTATCTCGGCCAAGTTGGAATCTGGGTCATGTGGGGTGAAAAACTAGGTCACTAGGTTAAATTGAAGAAAAAGCTTGTTAACACTCTAGAAGTTACATAATTTCCCCAACCGTCATGAAACTTGGTAAGAACATTTGTCCCAATGGTATTTCGGTCCAGTTGGATTCTGGGTCATGTAAGGTCAAAAACTAGGTCACTAGGTCAAATTGAAGAAAAACCTTAATTTCAATATGTACTTCCCAAATTTTGAATGTCTGTTGTCACTTAAGTTTTTCAAACCATGATGATTAAGGCCGCATTTCCATCAGTCCGTATTGAACACATTGAAAGTTGTTTGACTAATAAAACTCAGGTGAGCAACCCAGGGCCATTTGGCCCTCTTGTTATATGGGCGCAGCAGGAAAACTGATGTTCTACAAGCATTTTAAATTTATTTCAGCTTTACTAAATACATTCACTTGTGATGAACATTAAATTTTAACTGCTAATACATTTCTGTGACTAGTCCCAATCAGCGGGGGAATCCGTGTCCTATGGACACATTTCTAGTTGAAATAGTGGAGGCTATATAGTATATAGGAATTGTCCGTACTTCAGTTCGTCCATCCTTTACTGCATTTCTGCTCCATAACTTCATAATGTCTAGAAGAATTTTAGTATAACTTCAGATTATTTTTACCTATGATCAGACGATGTGTTGCGTACATGACCCATGCTTGTCTGTCAAATGTCAAGGTCACAATTCAAGGTCAAAGGTCAGAAATTTGTAATATGTTTCCACTACAGCATTTCTTAATGCCTGGAAGGATTTTAATATAACTTCTGATTATTATTTCCAATCATCAGATGATGTGTCGCTTACATGATCCAAGCTTGTCTGTCAAAGATCAAGGACAAAGGTCAAATATTAAACTAAATTCTTCTAAGAAAAATGTTGGTTATAAGATTGGTGTATATTGGGCGGGCGGTTTGTAGCACTTTTCGTTTCGTCTCTAACTTGAGAACGGATTGAGTTATTGTAATAAAACTTAAAACCTTATAGCAAGACCTTGCTTGGGATTGCATATGGGGTGGGTGGAGCAAGGTCAAGGTCACTGTTACTAAAAACAGAAAAAATACATTCCGCTCAATAACTTTTTAACGCATTGAGATATTTTAATGAAACCTAATACATAAATTCCTTATATCGAGACCTCGCTTGGGATTGCATGTGGGGTGGGTGAGGTCAAGGTCAAGGTCACTTATCTAAAAGCAGAAAAACCAATTCTGCTTAATAACTTGCGCAGGCATTGAGATGTTTTTAATGAAACTTAATACATAAATACATTATATCAAGACCTTGCTGTGGGTGGGGTCAAGGTCATTGTTAGTAAAAATAGAAAAAGGGTTTCTGCTCGATAACTTGAGAACACATTGAGATATTTTAATGAAACTTCATACATAGATACCTTATATTGAGACCTTGCTTGGGATTACGTATGGGGTGGGTGGGGTCAAGGTCACTGTTACTAAAAATATAAAAACGGTTTCCCCTCAATAACTTGAGAATGCATTGAGATATTTCAATGAAACTTCATACATAGGTACCTTATATCAAAACCTCGCTTGGGATTTCTTATGGGGTGGGTTAGGTAAAGGTCACCGTAACTAAAAATAGAAAAACGATTTCTGCTCAATAACTTGTGAACACATTGAGATATTTTAATGAAACTTCATACCTTATATCGAGACCTTGCTTTGGATTGCATGTAGGGTGGGCAGGGGTCAAGGTCGAGATCACTGTTACAAAAAATAGACAAACAGTTTCTGCTCTATAGCTTGAGAAGACATTGAGATATTTTAATGAGAACTTCATATGTAGATACCTTATGTCTAGACCGCTTTAATTACTAAAAAACAATTATTTTGGTGCTGACTTTAATGCATTTTGTTTGAAAAAATCGGTTTTCGTGGAATTTCGACGTTTCTTGTTGTATTTTGTTTCTGTTCCATAACTTTTAAATATTTGTTTTTTCAAAACATTTTTGTTTTATTTGATCAGCAATGACAACAAAAACTGTAGCAGTGGTTTTACGTGTCATCAGCAACACAATCATTATCATCATCAACAGCAGCATCAGCAGCAGTTGCATTATCTTTAGCATCAACAGCACCCACCTCATCACCATCAACATTAGCAACAATAGCAGCAACATCATCATAATAAATATAGCAAAGGTATATACATCCGACATAGTTTATATTATGTGTAGTTGAGTGTAACAGCCACAAAATCAGCCAGACCCCTACTCCCTTTGAACCCCAATAACTTTTTAAGGGGTCCAGATATTTTAAAAAGGGCACCAGATATTAGCTCAGGGATGTTAACATAAATAACAGTGTTCAAGAAAATTACCTCAAGGCCACCGATTTAATTCCCCCCCCCCAAAAAAATAAATAAAATAATTGTCCTGACCACTACACACTTTGAACCTCTATAATTGTTTAAGCGACTGAGATACACTAAAAAGGTATCCAGATTTGAGCTCAGGGATGTTGTATTGTTTGAGGGGAAAACGTTGAAAGTTGCCAATTTCGCCAAAATATGGCCCACCCCTATTCCCTTTGAACCCTCTAACTTTTTGGGGGGTCAAAATACCCCGAAAAGGGGGGCCAGATTTAAGGTCAGGGATGATTTAAAGCGAAAATAAAAATGTTTCATGAAAAAACCTCGAAGTTGCCGATTTCACCCCAACAAATTCCATCAGGTGGAAATTTGGGTAAAATCGTCAAAGGTCAGGGACACCCATCAAACTTTGTAATTTATGTGGTTTTTCATTGCTGAATACCAATCTGAAATCTGTTTTAAAATATCTCTTTTCATTCCAAAGTTATAGGGGATATATTGGGGCCACCCCGTGGTCATCAGGTGGAAATTTGGATAAAATCGTTGAAGATCAATGAAACCCATCAAACTTTGTTATTTATGTTATTTTTCAATGCTGAATACGAATCTGAAATCCATTTTAGCATATCTCTTTCGGTTCTAAAGTTATAAGGGGTGTTCTGCCCCCACCCCCTTTTGGTCTTTGTTTCGTTGAGTCATAATGGCTTCCAATTTACTTCTATTCAAGTTTCAGGCATTGTATGCCAACTTATAACATAGTTTCGTATGTACGTCTATAACTTCACCTCGAGAAGAAACATCTTACCTTCGACTCTACCTAAGTTATTCACTACGTTAGGGCCTAGTGAAGGTCTGAAACTAGAACCCCTAGGTTGTAAAGCATTACCACTTGATCTTATACATTTTAAACTTCTTTTTTGTTTTGTTGTAGGTCTACTAGGAGATTCAGCCAACATCTTTTTAACTAAAGATGTTCAAATAAGGCTTGTGCAGACACTAACTTGAGAAGTTTTTGTGCTATCATTATGAAACTTTAAAAAAAAGTGTTAGTAGGCATAAAAGGAAGGTCAGGTTGAAATTTTGGCATAATTATATGACATTACAGCATAGACATAGACCTCTATTCTTAGACGGTTCACTAGCACCATTTTGCTTTTTCTACACCGAGGGTTTAGCATGAAACTGTTGTATCTGCTTAACATTTCTATATCAGATGCAACAGTTTCACGCCCGACCCTAAATACACGCATGGCAGTAGTGAAGTGAGTAGTAAGTCATAAAGTAGAAAAATAGAATGTCAAAAATATAATAGACACTCCTAACATAACATAAATTCGGTTTTGTGATAAGATTTATTAATCCATGTGTTAAGTTGTTGAATTGCCAGGCCATTGGCAACAATCCACTTCCCTTACAAGGTCGACTGGACTTGCGACTCGATAAATATTGTTGAAGGAGCGGATACAGCTACATGCTACTCAGAACTACATAAATGTGTAGCATACAAATTCTGCTCTTTGCCGTATAAGCTCGGCTCAGCTCAGGAATTTCAAAAGATGCAGTATCCTGCTTTTTGATGCAAGCTAATTGGACATTTTTTTATGGTCCCTGAAGAGGGCGGGGGGGGGGGGCATATATAGTTGTGCTGCTTTGTCTGTCCGAATTCTTATCCAACTGCCATTCAGTTTTTCAAGATGTCAGACGCATTTCAACATCTAGACCAGTCAGATCGGTTGATGACGCATGCGCAGTCCATATTTTCTCTTTCCAAACCGAATGTAGCTGTTGCTGTAGGATAAATGGGTCAGAATCAACAAGAAATATATATTTGAATTTTTCGATAAGAGAAAAAAAAAAAAAGTGTTTGTTGATGTTGACATTTATTTATGTTGTATACAATGTTTTCTTGTTAGTGGGTAACAAAAGAGACCCGAAACAAATGTGTAAAAATCAGACAGTCCCTCATCAATGTATGGGTGATCGTAAGGAATTCTGGCTGTGTCCAATTTTAGCCCTATTATGGCCCTTAGTCATTTTTTCCACTATAGAACATGTATAAAAATAAATTTGTGGAAGCAAAAAATAATATTGCAAGTTTTTAAACTATTAAATGTCATTTTGGATCTGTGTAATACTGCGTTTTCCTTTTCCAATATTATTGATGCCAGTTTTCATTTCCATTTATTTGAGATTTCTCATAATCAAGTTTTGCTTTTGGTTATGTTTTATTCTTGTCACAATTCTGAAATTTCATTGACAGCAAACTTCTTGGTTGGCTGATTCAAACGTGCAATTAAATTCTTATTGTTTGCAAGACTTGTGTTGTTTAATTGGAAACACATATGTCTGTGTATTGTTAGTAAGATGTGGAGAGAAAACGGTGTCAGCAAGTGTTGAAAATAGCATTGGTACCTAATTATCTATATGACTCGTAAACAAATATTGGTGTAACTGTAAATATATTTGGTGTTTACCCTCGAATCTTTGAATGAACAAGAAACAGCTAGAGAGCTCAAAAATAGAAGGTTCATCAACTGTTATCTTTTTAACCATTTTGAGACAAAAAAAATCATTGTATGTTTATCATAGATTGTAAATGTTAGATTGCCCATCAATGTGCATTGATGTTCGGATATGTTGAGACTAAAATGTTATGGCCATAAAATAATATCTAAGACAACAGCAAGATCAATATTCATTTTGTGTTATAGTTATGCATTAACACTTCATTTAATGTTTCAAAGTGTTTAGAAAGCAGGATGCAGATAGTGTAATTAGTTCCACAGAATGTATCAGTAAACTTATAGAGCAGATAACTTGCCTCTTCTTATTCCAGGAGAGGAACTCTGTTAGAATTTTAAAACTAAAACTACAACAGTGGTCTCCCTTGCTTTATTCATATACTGCTATTTGTTGAAGTGAGGATTTCTCTAACAAATTAGTGATATTAAAATGTATCTGTACTCCTAGATAATCTCTGTGGTCACAAACAATATAACCAAGAAAACAAATTACCAAAGCACACATCAAGCTTTATGTAAGGAGTTTATTATGTTAATTATTAAACTATTGAATTTAAATCATTTCAAAGACTCTTGAGAATGTGAACAAAGTATGAATTTGATAAGTTTAAGCCTGCAAACTGTAATTCTGATGTGTGTGTTTTTCACAGAAACATTTTGCTGGTGTTTACAAGTTATAGCTGTCTAAAATATATGTATTATTGCAAAATTCACCAGTTCAGTGCGGGGGAGTTGGGCATATACGGAACTTTAGACTGGCAGGAATTTGATGCACTGAATGATTCTGGGTCCTGGATAAATAGACTTTATCAGATTTTAGATCCCGGTAATATACACCCCCAGGTCATTTGATGGACATGTATCCACTGAGGGGAGTTAGACAAATATGCTTGGCTCTAGGGTTGGGAATTAGACCCCAAAAAATAGCATTTGTCCAATTCCTCTGGATTAGCCCGCCGCTCCACCCCTAGGTGCATTATCATTGTTCAATGTTTTTCAGAATTTCGTTTCATTCACTGTTCTGTTTACCCATTGTTAGCCTCTGGCTCAGATTCTTTTGTGAACCCTTTTTGGTGAGTTTTCACGTTTGTTTGTGGTATGTTTGCATATGTCAGATCCTATCCAGAGTTTATTATATTATTATAATATATTAAATTATATTATTTATTATTATCGTGATTCGATTATTCATGTGATTAGGACATATGTTTACTATGATTGAACAAAGTGTCACATGCACGATCCATATCCTGACCCATAGGTCAATGTTAGACTTGGTAATTTTGAATAACTGTGTAAAATAAAGTTGGTCAATGTTATAGCTTGGGTTTTGGACATCCCCAGTAAATGAGTCCTAGTCCTTGGTCATCACAGGTTACCGTCACACTGGATATTGACTGGGTTGGATCTTGGACATAAACTTTACAGACTTCACAACCTGCGACCGCTGGGATAAAAAATCTGTTGTGCCATTGGGCCATTCTGACATGCAATCATGGTAGATAATTTTTACCGCTATGTAAGTGATAGATGTGTTTTCCAAAATACTGATGAAAAGTGTTACAAACGCTTTATAATTGTATCCATTTCAATTAATGATCTTTCATAAATGACACTATACGTATTTTTCTTTTATGATACAATGTTTGATTTATTATTGTTTGTCAGTAAACAATGATTTGGAGTTCTGATGTGTAGGAAGTAAACCACGAAGGCGTTAGTATTAGAATGACAAAGAGTTGTTTAATGGCTAATAAACAACGATAATGCAAAATTATTTTGATTCTAACATGAGTTGACATATTTTTGCAATCATAATTGGAACTACTTTTTACTATGCTCTGCGCAGAAGCGGGACTACTTTTTGCATTGTTTAGTAGGTAGTTTAACAATGATAATTTTGTTCTTTGTCTTAATAAAAATTAGCCAGTGTCATGTTAGAATTTGGGATCTATGACAAACATTTTAAAAATTGTCAATTGCCAATCTGTGAACAGGTCCCTTTAAGTAGTCAGTGTGAAAATGGTGACACTACAACTATTATGGTATCACGTTGTCGAGATGTTGATATTGTAATGATTTGGCAATCATGATAATTGTTGAATTCCAAACATATGATTGGTTGGTTAAGAACACGAAGGTCAAACATCATTAAATGTATGCGCCATGTTTGGATTGGCAGGAACGTTTTAAAACTGAGCTGTTTATAAACGGATGAAAACGATTTAAAACATATTTTATTTGCAATTCTTGACTGATTAATTGCGGAACATGATCGCTGACTCTACTGTATATATACTTAATGAAACTCCACTTTACCGACTGGGAGGATTTCGCTCAAACTCTCATTGCTGAACAACTTTAATGTGTAGGTAATCGTGATGAAAGGAATTTTGCCTGTGACCAATTGTGGCAGAATTATGGTCCTTTGTCTTTTTTTCCACTAGAGAATGTGTATGAAAATAAATTTGTGAAGGCAAATATAAGTGTTGGTGACATGCCCTTTTATCTGTGTCCAAACATGCGTCAAGTGGGCATCCGTGTCTGTGACACATCTAGTTGATTTAGAGTTGTTTATCGGCTAATAAACAACGAGTCTGAGTTCTGATGCGGATGATTTAAATCACGATGGTGTTAGTTTGAGTGGTTTAATATACCGCATCAGAATGACAAATTGGTGTTTATTGGCCAATAAGCAATGGTAATGCGATAATTATTTAGATTCTCACATGACCTGAAACATTTTCTGCAATTACAATGTGGGCTATTTTTTAGTTTTGGATCTATTTTTTCGGGTTATTTGTTTGTAGTTTAACAACGGCGAATTTTGTTCTTTGTGTATAGAAAACTCTGCGCGTGTTATGTTAGCATATATCTTTGAACTTTGATTCACAGAGCGGTTACCATATGTTAATGCGATCCGGAAAATAATGGCCACTATTTTGATCTATGCATAGGAATTGTGAAAAAGAATGTTCATGCTTCTTCCATTCCAGATAGTGAATAAACCTCTGTCATAAAAACAATACATGTAAGACAATATAAAATAAAATGACCTGCAAAGGGACGTAACTAAAGAACTACTTGAGATAAATGGAAAAACATCTCAATTTTATTCACACTATGAATATACCGTCAGTCTGTGGTTTTTTTTTTTTTAAACATTGTTTTACTTTAGATAGCAATGTTAAATAGGATATAAAAAATTTATTCAAAAAAAAATTGCACTAAAGGTACAACACGTACATTCCATTCATATCGATTTTACTACTACTACTAATTTTCCCGCGCCCACGATAGTGTCACCGATGACCACTGACTTGTATATATTTGTCAACTGTTTATAGAAACAAGGCTGTTGTATTTAATAATGCTTCAATATTAATTCTCTGTAAATGAACTTTTATTTTGCAAATTTTAATGTTGATCTGAATGTACCGTTGATAGGCCCCTTTAAACCGCAAACACCATCTTAAGTCATAGCTTCTTGCATTCTCCTACTGCTACTCAAAATCACAGACCCAGTCACCTATAGTCTTGTGGTAATTTCACTGAACATATCATTTTTTTAAATCTTCAAACCTGATCCACATCTCAATTTCCAACTAAAGAGATTGTACATCAAAATATCTAACATGTGTCTGTCTGAAGCAAATGGAGAATTATGCACAATAAAGTGTATTCCCTTTATTGATTTTTTCTTTTCAGGAATAATTTCATATTATAGCAGTCTTTAAACTACATGATGGAATGCAGTATTTCTTAACCATACAAGTCGAACAACCTTCTAATGCAAGAAAACACACACAAAAAGAACTTGTGGTAATTTCACTGAACATATCATTTTTTTAAATCTTCAAACCTGATCCACATCCTCAATTTCCAACTAACGAGATTGTACATCAAAATATCTAACATGTGTCTGTCTGAAGCAAATGGAGAATTATGCACAATAAAGTGTATTCCCTTCATTGATTTTTTCTTTTCAGGAATCATTTCATATTATAGCAGTCTTTAAACTACATGATGGAATGCAGTATTTCTTAACCATACAAGTCGAACAACCTTCTAATGCAAGAAAACACACACAAAAAGAACTAACAGTCATATTGGTTCCGACTGACTTTAAGTGAAATCTATCATTACAGGGGAGATATACCAGCAAGATGAGATCAATTACCACATGTAATGTGAACGATCAATCGTAACAGAGCATACATCAAAACACGGCAGATCAATCGTTACAGGGGAGTTCAATTAAAAAAAGGGGCCTCAATGATTAAACAGGTGATAACACATAACAGGGATGATCAATTGCATCAAAAAACTATGCAGGCAAAAAATATATTGGCATGAGTTGTTTGTGTTGTATAGTATTGTGTAACCTATACCAAAACTTACAAGGTTAGCTCCCTTGTTAACAAGTTTGCCACTGTCAATGTATTTTGCCAATTTTCATCTTAAAGTATGTTGATTGATTTTAACAATACAAACTGCTGGACATCAACACAGAGTAAGCTTATCATGCAATAGTAATGATATTTCTCCAACTATGATAGATTTGGATGTTTAGCTTTGTATTTAAAACACCGTTTAGTTGTCTTCAGGTACATGGCCATGGGACTTCATTCTATTGTACAACTGCAAGTCTTGCTTACCAAAAATCTGAGACTTAACTTATGCAGCTGATTAAATATTGAGGAAGATTAAAATGCCAAAGTGACATAAAACAAATGCTTTCATGCTTTCACTCTGACTCACACGCATATGTGCGCCCCAATTAATGCAGCATTTTTTTTTCTAAATGGATCTGTGAATTGTGAATATAATTGCTTACAAAACTATAAAACATTGCATGAGAACTTGAAAAAGCTAATAAATAGTTTTAAACAGGATCATCATCCAAGTAACGTTTATGTGACCCATTTAATTGATGTTATTGTTTCATAAATAATCAATAATAAACTGTTCCTTACCACCAAGTTCACAAAACCTTTCTGTTTTATTCCTGATTTAAACAAAACACATTAAGAACATGAAGTGAAAATAACATGAATCACTACAAGGGACACCCATGATAACATTGACTGCTTTCACACTATCTGGTGTAATTAAAAGCCTCATTGCGATCTGCTTCATAGTAAGAGACTCCGGCTTTTGCTTCACAACATAAGAGATTGCCTTTGAAAAACGTGTTACATGCTAAACATGTCACAACAAGCATTGTGAACCTGAACCTAATACTACTAATTTATACTATACTCCTTCTAATATAAATGTATCATTATATTTTTATTATGCCCCCCCCCATCGGAAATTGCGTAAATACGCAATTCTGAAACCCCATTTACGCAAGTTATTTTATATTTGATGAGTAACGAAACTTTATTAAAATACCCAATATGCTAAAAACTGCAACTCGGTGCGTAAAGTGATTGACTGACAGGGGTAAGAGTTGGATTTCTTGTTAAATGTATATATCATTTCTTGATTATTTGTCGATAAAATGATATGTTCACAAATTATTATCATAGCCACACACTAAGCACCTGTGGAAATATTCAGTAATATTTTTTTTCGCATTGGCATTAGAAAACCTAAATAATATCAAACAATGGTCAAATTGAGGTTACATCAAATTTGGGACACCCCAGGGTAATCGCATAATGGATTGTTTCCAACATCACTTAGGACACAAATTTGCCAAGAATAAATCAGTGTAAATGTGTTGCGGCAATGTTTTATATTGTGTATCTAGTAATCAGACTTCACCTTGAAAACTGTTAGCATTATTTACCAACCAAAATTAAATATTGTCAGAATTTATCCAAAAGTTTAGCTACGTATTGTTGAGAACTGTATGCATATTTAGTGTTGTGAAAAGAGAAATTTTTATGTTCATGTGTATTAATAAAGAAAAACTCAAACCCTTTGCGTACATAGTGGTTGTTTTACTAAATTGGAGATAAACTTTGTCTAATACTCAATTATTTTCATTCTAATGGGGTCACATAATTTAGAGTACTCAAATATTTTAATTTGCCCCCCATCAAAGATGCCGGGGTAAAATGGTTTGCTAATGTTGGTTGTCGGTAGACCACAATTGTTTCCGGTCCCTAAGTTCAACAGTTTTCATCTGATCTTCACCAAACTTCATGAAAATGTTTGTTTTTATAATAATATTTAGGTCTAGTTTGATAATCAGCAATCACCTTAGGAAGTGTGGAGTTATTGCCCTTGAATGATCTAAAATTAGCCTGTTTAGCTGTTTCCGCTCTCTAAGTCCAATAGTTTTTCATCCAATCTTCACCAAACTTCATGAAAATGTTTGTTATAATAATATATATGTCATGTCTGATAATCAGTCAAATAGATCCAGGTATTGTAGAGTTATTGCCCTTGAATTATCTTAAATTGGACTTTTTGAGCGGTTTCCGCTCTCTTTAGTCCAACAGATTTCATCTGTTCTTCATCAAACTTCATGAACATGTTTATGGGCATAATATATTTGCCAATGATAATAATCAGCCAAATGGCCCCAGTAATGTTATGGCCCTTGAATTATCTAAAATGGGCCGTTTTAGCAGTTTCTGTTCTCTAAGTCCAACAGTTCTTAGCGATCTTCAATGAATTCAGTGAAAATCTTTGTGGGCATATTATCTCCGTTAAGTTTTATAATCAACCAAATCGTCCCAGTAACTGTGGAGTTATGGCCCTTGATTATCCAAAATTAGCCTGTTAAGCTATTTTAATCTGGAGGGGGTATAACTGTTTTATAAACAGCTCTTGTTTATTTATGGCTGGCTAGATATCTCATTGTGTTGTTAAGAATATTCCAACATTACAACGATAATTTTGTCGAGTCCTTGCCTTCTATTGCATTGTCCCTTGAAAGCCAGAGGGCGCCAACAACATATGTGCAAAGAAAGCTGATAACCACTTCTGGCTTTCTATTTATAGTGTACGAATATAGAAGGGGCACTCAACAGTTGCATTGATTTACATCATTGCAAACAAGACATGTTGATTCACTTCTTTTTTGGCCAGAGTAGTGTGAATATTTTCAAATTAGCCAATGCAATATTAGGATTTATTTATTCAGGACTACTGGCGGGAAATTTTTCCAACAATTTACTGGATATTGAGACATTACTGGTCAAAAGTTGGGTTAGACAGCTACGCCTGAAAAATGTATACGATTTAAAGTATTGCAGTGTTTAATTGCTAATTCATTATAAAACGGACCCAATAAAGATGCACATGCCATGATTTCTACTACTAATCTACTTCAACTGCTACTTTTGCAGCCTATATTCAAAGTATGTGCTTGTTGGCGCAAAATTGTGCTGAAAGAATCCCTTCACATATTTGTCTGTACAGTAATTTAATCAAAATAATTATTTGCAATACATTAATTGCTGACATACCGTAAAAACTCAGTCATAAGTCTACCCGCTCATAAGTCGGGGGGTAAAAAACGGTACGAAATTGGCGATTTTGATTATGTTCACTTCATAAGTCGAGTCAGAATTACTAGAAATTGGGAAAATGAAAATATGCGTCAGTAAAATGACAAAGACCTCGTCAAATTCATTGTCCGGTTTCATTGTCCGGTTTAATGTTTTTATCCAATAAAATTATCCAGATATTAGTGCAGTAAACAATATAATTACCTTGCAATTTGATAACTAGTAATAATCCAACATTAAAATCCATCAAAACTTGAGTCACTGTCACTGTTGAACAGAGCAGCGACTTGCTCATCCGTCAACCTATCACCGTACACATATGAATCGTCATCATCACACTCATCACTAGCAGCATGCACAGACAATCATCACGAGGTCCTCGAACATTGCATCATCCTGTGTGCCATCCATGCTGTTCGAGATCCCGCACTTCAGGAAGGAGGTGACGACCGCACGCTGTGGGATACCCTACTCTCAGCAAACTCTATCACGCGTATTTTAAATGCATTGTCATATGCCTGGCGTTTGCGTTTGCCAGGCATTTTCACAGATTTAACGTAAGTCCAGTTTTTTTTATCTAATTATTAAATCCAGATATTACTTATGCACTTTAAAATCTAGTTAATAATATTAATAATATTAAGTTTGCACTCTAACAATCCACGCTAGTAATAACCCACAAACTATTTTCACCAACAGTACGCTTTTAATCTGATGAAACAATTTGATCACTGTAATCCAATCTTTGTACCGGTACTTTTAATATGACTATCAAAACAATTGATTAACATGTTGGTAAAAACGTGATTTTATAACAATGATTGACATAACCAAGAGGCCGTTAACTCCACCTTCGTTCTCTGTAAAAGTTCGAAAGGCGGAGCTATGCACGTGCTCTAGCATAATTGGACGATTGCCACTGAGTAACAAACACGTGATTGGTTAAGCATGTCGCTTCTCTAGACAAAGGAAGCCAATTTTATCGGCGAGAAAGGGTTATTTTATGGCTTCTTGACAGAAATCGGCTTTACTTTGATGACGTCAAAGTGTCAATTCACGCAGATTGCGAATTTTCGTGAGACTTGTATTAATGCCCTTGACCTTGACTCTTTGTTTACGATTTCACAGTTAAAAAAGACAACTGCTAACATGAAACTTCCTATTAAATTATCAAAATAAAAAAAGAGTGATGTTGCAAACTGTGATTATATTAATTGGTAAGTATCAGTTAATAGAAGATGTTTTGTGTTATAAATCAACGAGTTTTCTCTACAACAACAACAACAACAAACAACCATTACCGCGACGCCGCGAGGATCGATCTTCCTTGAATTTCCTTTTTTTTTTCATGAACTGCCTCATAAGTCGAGACTGTAATTTTAGTCGATTTTTGAAGGAAAAAAATCTCGACTTATGACTGAGTTTTTACGGTAACATTGGAATGTTGATGGTAGAGAAAACAAGAGCTGTTTGTAAAACAGGTATGCTCCTTCTAAGTTAAAACATTTTTACAAACATCAGGTTTCAATGAAAACTGTTGGACACGGAGAGCGGAAACCGCTCCATAAGGCCAATATTACATAAATCAAGGGCCATAGCTCTGAGTTTCCGGGGGACAAATTGGTTGATCAACAACGTTAGCTAAGATATGGTCTCAAACATTTTCATCAAGTTTAGTGATGAAAACTGTTGGACTTCAAGAGCGGAAACAAAAGCGGTGTACCAACTGACCGACCGACGGACGGACATTAGCAAACAAAATATACCCCGATGTGGGGCAAAAATAGTATTTGATAATTAGAATATTTAAATACATGTAGGTCTTCTTAAGAAAGAACGTACATCGCAAATTTGTCCTGGGCCCCTATTCAATAATATTTTGACCAAGTAACTTTGTCTAAAAAATGTGGAATGTTAAGTATTATTTCTTATTTATTAATATTTTACGTATACAGACTTACAGAGATGACACTGTCAGTAATTTAGTAGAATGTTGGACTGTTATCTCTATATCTTTTGCATGTAGTAATTATAATTTCTAGTTCCTGTATTTGTCATAGACGGTGACCGCTCAACATGTTTTGTTACCTCCATCAAGGAGGAAATGTGATTGTAACCTATGCTTAAAGGGTTTTCTTTTTCTTGCTTGTTTTATGTTGTATCCGCCAAATAGGTTATGTTTTTGTTATAGTTTTTTTATTATCAATCGTCTGTAAGCGACTTTATTTTAAAAGTTATGAAAGGAATTTCATGAACTTTTCTGGGAAGGCTGGAAATTGGCCAATTAGCGAATGGTTGTATTTTGGTTGTAATCTGGATCACTGTCGTATTCCAGGAATTGTTGAAAGGTTCTTTGTTCATGGCAGATATGCTTGCAAGGGGAGTAACATGCTACATCTCTGGAAAATGTAAATTGTTTTGTAGCTTAACTGGTGGAGGTCTGAGCTCTCAGATTGCTTACAGTTTGTTTATCTGTTCGTCTGTTTACAACTTGATGCATTATTATTACTATTATTATTATTATTACTATTTTTGGCAGTTTCTTCATGCATAATTGTACTTCTTGACAGTTGACAGTTGACAAATGTTTAAGGGGAGATAGTTTTCACGCATATTGGCGAAGCACGAGAAAATCGAGGTTTACTTTAAGTTGCATCTAAAGGAAATAAATTGGTAGTTATGGTCATCCTATGAACATTAACAAACTTAGTTGACAGAAAGTATTAGGGTGATGAAAACTTGCAGACCAACTGCATGGTCTGTAAACACTGGCTCCACCTCTTTTTGGAAGTGAATGGAAAATGAGCCAATGCAAAGTCCATTTTCCATTCACCTCCAAACAGAGGTGGAGCAAATGTTTATAGTCAGTGAACTAAGCCAACAACTTATTAAGTTTTTTATGTAGATTAGACACAAACATTTGAAATGTGAGTTTATTCTGAATAAACTGTTATTTGGAACTAACTAGGCTTTTTCATAAACAAGTTTGAGTTATTTTTACATCTAAAATAACGTGTAGTTGGTTGTGTTTTAATATTTGTACAACAAAACACAGGACACTTTTTGGGGTTCCTTCTCTGCTTTGATGAAATAATAGAATAATTCCTCTTCTTGAACATCAACAGTAACAGCGGGCGTCACACTATTGTCCTTTTCCGTTGACTGACTAACTTCGAAGCAAAATCGTATTTTAGTAACTCTACGGAATTTGTGTCTTACAAGCCTTTTTAATATGTCATTCACAGCATTTTGCAAAGAATAACAGAGAATCTACACTGGATAATCATTTCGTTCAATAGTTGTGTACTTTAATGAAGATGATTACAGTTACATTGCAAAAGAACCTGAAAGAGGTTAACAAATACATAACACATTATATATTGCAACAATCCATTATAACAAATGAGATAGTTCATAAAAGGGGGAGATCAATGGATTTACATAATATACTGTACATGTCTGAATATTCAAACTGTATCACATGTTTGTATGTTTCTGCAACGATTATATAAGATCAAGCATTAAGCTTCACGAGTAGAAAAACACGACCGATCATATAAAGGAGATATACGACCATACTGCTGTACCAGGGGCGGGATCGCTGGAATAGGAGTTATCAATATTAACAAGGAATATCAATCATAACAATAGAAATCAGAGGTAACAAGGGAGATCAATTATAACAAGGGAGATCAATCATAATGATAAATTATAACAAGGGATACCAGTCATTATAGGGGAGGTCAGTCACAGCAGATAAAATATATCATAACAGAGGAGATCAGTCATAAAATCTGAGATCAATCATAACAGCTGATATTATTCATAAAATAGAAGTCATTTATAACGGGGGAAATCAATCATAACAGGTAAAATCAATCATAACAGGTGAAGGCAATAATTACAGGGGAAATAAATCATACCAGTTGTGATGAA
>JAPFQT010001043.1:0-22000 GCA_027627225.1 Congeria kusceri | reverse complement strand
TGTTAGAATCGAAAAAAAAACGCACTATCGTTGTTAATCGGCCAATATTTTATTTGTCGTTCTGATGCGTGGTTATTTAACCCTTTAATTCCTCCGTACCAAATCGTTGTTTATTGGCCGATAAACAACGAAAAATCGAAAATGTAATCGAATCGAATTTTAAATATAAGCGTATCAGAACGAAAAATCGTTGTTTATTACAGATAAAAAACGATAAAGCGAAAATTATTTTGATTCATACATGACATGACGACATATTCTGCAATTACAATGAGAACTATAGTTTACAGTTTTGAAACTACTTTTGCGAGTTGTTTTTTGGCTATTTAACAACGGAATCTTGTTTTTCTTTAGAAAACTTTGCCCGTGTCACGTAAAAATTGCTGTTTAATTTAACTTAAACAGCCGATATAGAAAACATTGCCAAGTTATTTAAAATAAATATTCGAACGTGACAAGCGCCATGTTTTCTAATGATAAAGAACAAAATTTACCGTTGTTAAACTACGGTACCAAGAAACAACACGAAAAAAAAAGTTCCGAAACTGTAAAAAATATTTCGGATTGTAATTGCGGAATTTGTTGTCAGGTCATGTTAGAATCGAACCAATCTTCGCATTATCGTTGTTTATCGGCTAATAAACAACGACTTGTCGTTCTAACGCCCTCATGGTCTAATTCCTACGCATCAAAACTCAAACTCGTTGTTTATTAGCCGATAAACAACTCTAAATTTAAAATTATTTCATCAGTATATTAACATGTTCTATAGCGAATGAATGAAATTTGTTTTGATGAGAATATTCACCCTCTTCACAAATATTATAATCCTGACCTAGGTGCAACTCCGTCATGTTGCATATTGACTGTGTACCATGTTTTTCGACGAAGGAGGAGAATACGATTCGCTTCTTGTGTGGCTGATTTACGCTTCTGAGTAGTGTTTCTCATTCCCGTCCCCGCACAAACTCATGATAGCTAAACAATCTTCAAAGGAGCGAACTGGGCCCATATTTAGAATTAGTTGAAAATATGTTAAAACACCACCACCATCAACAACACCAACAACCATTTATTAGCTCTTAAGCATACAGTTGCTTTCTGGTCATATGCAAAACACAAGTGCTATACATGGATGAGCAAAATATGGAATTAGGTTATAAAAGAAGTTAACAAAAAATATAATATATCTCTAACAAAGTAATAAATGTCACAGTCCTTTGGAACATGTGCTCGATAAATACTATTAATGGCATTTAATTGCGAATATTTTTATCAAAATCTTGAAACTATCGATTTCTTCGTCAAACTAAACTCCTATTAAAGAATTTCTTAATTTTCGAACATTTATAAATACCAGCATGTAGCTGTTAACTTGGAGAGCAAATATCTTAAAGGCTTGTTTTCACTACCTCTTCCGATTGAAAAGAAATGGCCACGACTTAAAATATTGTTGACTTCTTTCATGTGAATGGACCATTCTGAAACTGAAACGCGAGGCTCCGAATCGTGCGTGTGTAACCTCACAACTAGGCTGCACACAATTTTTTAATGGTATGCGTCCCTTTGTTCAGTTTTTGCTCGTAATTTCTAATAAAATATTGATAATTTTTATAACAATTGCTTTATGTATGATATTTTTCTAGATAATTACTTACTGTTAGATCTTTGTTAGTGCGGGTCACAATGACTATATACGATCTTTATCCGTGGTGATCTCATGTGAAACGATAAGTATTCCCGATGCTCACGTAATGTACGATATTTTTCACCATCATCACTTCGTGTACGATCTTTATTTGTAATAATTAGATACTGAATGATCATTCGTCGCGACGGTCAGTTTACGTAACATTGTTTGTGACGATCCCATTCTATTTGATCATTGTTTACGATGATCACTTAGTGAGCGGTCTTGATTCGTAATGATCACAATATGTAAGATCTTTATTACCCTTCATCACTTACAGCACAGTCTTTATCTGTACGCCCTTTATTCCCTATGATTACTTAATGGTTTTTTTTATTGATTATAACTAAGTATAAGATCATGAACCCATTCCCCTACTGTACGACCTTTATTCAGTATGATCATGTGATATCAACATTGTAAGACATTTGAATAAACTGTCCTGATATTGCAATCGTCTGTGCTGCCATGGTTTGTGATAAGCTAGCAGAACTAAATCGTTGACAATTCAGACCGGTAACACTCAAATATATTATAAACGTGGTTGTTTTGGTGGTGTTTTTTTGTGTGTTATTAAGTTGTGCCGCCTGGTTGTGTCACGACGTTGTGTCGCCTGGTTGCGTTACGTCGTTGTGTTGCCTGGTTGCGTTACGTCGTTGTGTCGCCAGGTTGTGTTACGTTGTTGTGTTGCCTGGTTGCATTACGTCGTTGTATTGCCTGGTTGTGTTACGTCGTTGTGTTGCCTGGTTGCGTAACGTCGTTGTGTTGCCTGGTTTTGTTACGTCGTTGTGTTGCCTGGTTGCGTTACGTCGTTGTGTTACCTGGTTGCGTGAAGTCGTTGTGTTGCCGGGTTGTGTTACATCGTTGTGTCGCCTGGTTGTGTTACGTCGTTGTGTTGCCTGGTTGTGTTACGTTGTTGTGTCGCCTGGTTGCGTAACGTCGTTGTGTCGCCTGGGTGTGTTACGTCGTTGTGTCGCCTGGTTGTGTTGCGTCGTTGTGTTGCCTGGGTGTGTTACGTCGTTGTGTTGCCTGGGTGTGTTACATCGTTGAGTATCCTAGTTGTGTCACGTCGTTGTGTCGCCTGGTTGTGTTCCGTCGTTGTTTTGCGTGGTTGTGTTCCGTCGTTGTTTTGCGTGGTTGTGTATTCTGGTTGTGTTACGTCGTTGTGTCGCCTGGTTGTGTTCCGTCGTTGTTTTGCGTGGTTGTGTATTCTGGTTGTGTTACGTCGTTGTGTTGCGTGCTTGTGTTATGTCGTTGTGTTGCCTGGTTATGTCACGTCGTTTTGTCGCCTGTTATATGTTGCGGTGTTGTGTTACTTTGTCGTGTTACATCATTGTGTTGTCTGCTTTAGTAATGCCCCCATCGAAGACGGTGGGGTATATTGGTTTGCTAATGTCGGCGTGTCTGTCCGTCGGTAGACCACTTTCGTTTCCGCTCTAAAAGTCTAACCGTCTTCACAAAACATCCTGAAAATGTTTGTTGGCACAATATCTCGGCCAAGTTCGATAATCAACCAAATCGCCACAGGAATTGTGGAGTTATGGCCCTTGAATTATCTACAATCTCGAAGTCCAAAAGTTTTCATCTGATCTTTTTACAACTTCATGAAAATATTTGTTGGCATGATATTTCGGCCGAGTTTGATTATCAGCCAACTCGCACCAAGAATTGTGGAGTTAAGGTAATGAATTATCTAAAATTGGCATTTTAGGTGTTTCCGCTATCCAATGAACTTTGACATTTTACGCATGATTGTATATGTTTTGCATTTGTATGACTGATATAAAAGGCACATTCTGACATGATGCTCGCTATTTTTATCTATAGACAAAGAACAAAACTACCCAATAAACAACGCAAAAGAAGTCCCGATTCTGAGCTGAGCAAAGTAAAAAGTAGTTCTAATTACAAATGCAAAAATATATGTCAAATCAGAAGAAAACTGCGCATGTCTTGTTAGAATTAAGAAATAATTTTCGATTTATCGTTGTTTACCGAAAAATAGTTCAGAAACTGTATACGTCGCACTGTAATTGCAGAAAATGTTGACAGGTCATGTTAGAATCGAAATAATTTTCTCATTATCGTTGTTTATCGGCTAATAAACACCGATTTGTCGTTCTGGTGCGGTTTTTTAGCCGGTAAAACAACTTTAAATCGAAAATTATTTCTTTCATAATGTACGCAAATATCGGTTCCAAAAGGACATGGAATGTTGCATTCAGTGGATTGTTTCGTATAGAAATAAAGATGGAGTAGTGAAATGGATCGAGAGATCGTGAGTTCTGTTTGTTTTGCAAATTATGACAGTGGTGTAAAATATGATGCATAAATGAACGAATATAAAGGATCATAAATCAAACAATAACTTGCAGTCAAAGACGCATTTCTGTTAATTAATTTAGAAAGAATTTTCGATTAATCGTTGTTTATCGGCCAATAAACAACGATTTGGAGCTCTGATGCGTAGGAATTAAACCAAGAGTTCATGAGCCCGAGTTGTTTAATAGCCACGCATCAGAACGACAAAGAGCTGTTTAGTGCTCGATAAACACTAATTATGCGAACATTATTTCGCTTTTAAGATGAGTTGACCTATATTTTTGCAATTGTAATTTAAACATATTTTTACTATGCTCCGCTCAGAATCGGAACTTCTTTTTGCTTTGTGTATTGGGTAGTTTAACGGCGATGATTTTGTTCTTTGTACATATAAGTGACAAAAAAAAGCTATAAACATACCAATGTAAATAATCTGATGCCATTGGTTTCTGGTGAACATGTTACTGTTATTACAAGAACAGTCGCCGTGGGAGCTTTTGTCCACATGTGTTCTTTAAAATATTGTTCAGGGCCCATAGTTATGTTTTATGATGACACCTAATTTTGTACATATGCATGTAGAATATACATTGATTGTATATATAGTATAAAGCACTTTTGAACGTATATCCATTATGAAAAGAGTGCTAGATTATATATATATATAAACTCACCAATCTATTATTAGCATGAATGTCGATAATATAATTTTATGGTGAGGCTAAAAACATGAATTGTGTGTTTCGGACAACGGTTCCAAAAATGTTAGGTAGGGTCGGGATTGAGGTTTTTGTTTACTTTTTTAAAGACACGTTTAGGTAAAAAAACACACATCAAAATTATCTAATATCTGACGAATACAGATTTCACGAAAAAAACAATCGTCGCTAAAATTTTAGGGTCAGGGGTTATTTGCTAGGTAGAGTCGGGTTGCCCGAAACACAGACAAAAAATTGGCCTGATTTCGGAAGAGAAAGGGCAATTGTAAACTCAACGTTGGAATCAGTAAACGCGGGTTTCCTGCGAGTTTACTATTATTTTTGTAATGCATTCATGCGCAGTGTTGCAGACCTTGAACATTGGAACAAATACAAAGCATAAATAATATTGTTCATTTTATTTGAAGCGTGAGAGGCCGGGTTTTATAAAATTACAGATAATATTTTGTACCCAAGTCACACGCACTTGCCTTTTTGCTCGTATGCTATGTAGGATCATATTTTTCACAAATCATATTTTTCACACGCCTGTGAAGAATAAGATCTCATTTGTCACATTCAATAAGTGTGAAGAATATGATTGGCCAAAAAGAGGGTATGCGTACGACAAGCGATTAAATCATTATTCGGAGCATAATTATACAGTAATCATCATCATCATCGTCTTCATCATCATCATCATCATCATCATCACCATCATCGTCACCATCGCCATCATCATCATCGTCATCATCGTCATCATCGTCATCATAATTATTGTATGCATCACCATTATTATCATTACACTTAACGTCATCATCAGTATTGTCCTCACTATGAGAAACTAAGCCCTATTAAGGAGCTACTTTTGTGTGCATCGTTTGTCAATACGTTTGTACGGTCTAATTAGGAGATAGACAAAATATGCGAACGAACGTACACCTTTTTATTGTGATATTAACCAATGCACGCATCCGAACGTATGTACAAAGACACGTCCTATTTTGGATCATTAAAATAAAAAAAAAACATGCATATGTCCGCTCGAACTAGAATATACGTATACACGGACGGTAATATAATGATCTTATTGGAACCTCCGCACATGTAAGTACGTGCGTTTAGACAGTACAGTAGCGTAGCGTACCGTACCTCCCGGATCGTATCGTACGGTACCATATCGTTCCTTTTAATTTAAACACAGCCGTGGTTTTGGTTGCCGTCGATGTGTCCGGATGTGTTCGAATTTACAGAGCGAATGACAAAATTTCTGCTTGGGTGGTCGATAGAAACAGTTCTGTAGGAACAAACTTAAGGTCCAGTAAAAATTTCATCTTATTTATTTACAATGGAACCAGAGGTTGGTCTGCAGAAGCTAATTATGATCAAATGTGCATTTCAATAATAATCATTTTTCAAATATAGATTTTAAGCTCGACTTTTCGAAGAAAAAAAAAGTCGAGTTATTGTCGTCGCCCTCCGCCTGCTTCTGCGTCGGCGTCTGCGTTTGTTAAGTTTTTTTTTTTAATTTTAAGGTTAAGTTTCTTGGCAGAGTCCATTTCGCAAAAACTATCAAAGGTATCCATTTGAAACTTTCAATACTTGTTCAGTATCAAAAGGGTACTCCATTACAACAAGGTAGATAACCCTGTGATTTGTATTTCCAGAGTAGCCTATCCTTGTTTGGACGTATTTTGAATTTTTTTTGGTAAATATTAAATTTCACAATAACTATCTAGACATTAAATTAAAACTCAGGGTACTTGTTTATGGAGCTGAAACCATTCTGCAGACAAGAGGAGGTAACTCTTTAAAGGGTTTTGTTGGAGTTATTACCCTTTTTATAACTTACAATTTTCCTTAATTTCTCAATACCTATATGAGGTATTGACTTGAAACTCAAAGTAGTTGATCAAGTGATGAACTAATTTGTATACAAGAGGAGGTAACTCCATCAAGGATTTTGCTTTAGTTATTGCCCTTTTTCAACTTAGAAATTTCGCTTTAGGTCAAATTTCACAATATCTGTAAGAGGTATTGGGAGTTATTGCCCTTTCTTCAACTTAGAATTGTTTGCTTTAGGTCAAATTTCTCAATATCTATAGGAGGTTTTGACTTGAAATTCAAAAAAGATTACTATTAAATATGAGAAAGTCAAACGTCCAGTACCCGTAGGCGGTGCTCTTGTTTAAATAACGCTTTGTCATAATCCCAATTCCGGGCTATAAGATTGATTTACTTGTGTTAAAAGTTGGTTAATTAGAGAAGCAAAATAATTTGAAAAAAAAAAACAGTCTCAAAATACGCTGTATTGGGTATGATATACTCAGCCAAAGAAAAAATCTGACAGCGTATAGTTTGTCGCTTTCTAATTCTTGTATCAAATTATGAATAGTCAGGTTTCTTTTTTGGTTGAGTAACTACGATTTGCTAATATGCAAGGCAATCTGCTTTCTTTCGATTACTTCATTATAAAAAAAAATGTTCATCAAATTATTGTTCGTGTGTTTGAATAAAAACTATCCTTTTCGTCCCTTTGTCCGATGTAATCATCATTTTATAAATATATGATACTCTCTCACTTGTCTACAGACAAAGAACACACTTATCGCTGTTAAACTACCCATTAAACAACGCAAAAAGGAGTCCCGATTCTAAGCGGAGCATAGTAAACTTAGGCCCAATTGCAATTGCCAAAAAAATATGTCAAATCATGTTAGAATCGAGATAATTTTCGCATTATCCTTGTTTATCGGCCAATAAACAACATTTTGTCGTTCTGATGCGTGGTTTTTAAACAACTCGGGCTAACGCCCTCGTGGTTTAAATCCTACGCATCAAATCTCCAAATCGTTGTTTATTGGCCGATAAGCAACGATAAATCGAAAATTATTTCTTAAATAATGTCGCCTGAAATCATAGAAAACGTTTCAGTAGATTTACAATCATTTTTTTTATTAATGTAAAAGAACAACTATTGCTCCAGTAGTGCTGCAAGTTGGAGATCTTATAGCGCTTCTTGTCCGTGTGTTCGGCGGTGCATGTAGTCCAGTCCATCCTTCCCGCCTCGTTCTGGACACGTGCAGCTTGTGACTGCATAATTTAATAGCTGCATAATTGTCGACTGCACAATGTCACGCGTCCCATTTTATAAAACGGAACATCTGTGTCGTTGATAAAATACGGGTTAAATCAATCTTACTTGTAAACCGGAAGTCTACTTGAAAATTAACCTGGAAAAGTGTCCGATATGGAAGGCTGATTGAAAAGGAGTTTGTTCATACGGCGATCGTTTCTGTACACGAAGTGGCAAAGGGTGAGCTAGTGTGGTCACTTATAGCCATTGTGTCACATCGTTGCGTCGATTGGTTGTGTCACGTCATTGCGTCGTTTGGTTTTGTCATGTTTCGTCACTTGGTTGTATCACTTCGTTGCGTCACTTGGTTGTGTCATGTCATTGCGTCGTTTGGTTGTGTTCCGTCGTTGCATCGCTCGGTTGTGTCACGTCGTTGCAACTGTTGGTTGAGTCATTTCGTTACCTCCCTTGCTTGTGTCACGTCGTTGCATCGCTTTGTTACGTCATGTCGTTGCATTGTTTGGTTCTGTCACGTCGTTGCATCGTTTTGTTGTGTCACGTCGTTGATTCGTTTGGTTGTGTCACGTCGTTGCATTGTTTGGTTGTTTCATGTCATTGATTCGCTAGGTTGTGTCATGTCGTCGCATCACTTGCTTATGTCATGTCGTTACATCGTTTGGTTGTGTCACGTAGTTGCATCACTTGCTTATGTCACGTCGATGTATCGTTTGGTTGTCACGTCGTTAAATACCGAGACTGTCATCGTTGTTGAGGGCGTAAGCCCTCGTGGATTAATAGCCACGCATCAGAACGACAAATACACTTAGTTGTTTATTGACCGATAAACAACGATAATGCAAAATTTATTTTGAATCAAACATGATCTGACACATATTTTTGGAATTTTAATGAGAACTATATTTTACTATGCCCCGCCCGGGACTACTTTCTGCGTTTTTTTTAACAACGATAATTTCGTTCTTTGTCTATAGAACAATCAGCGAGTATCATGTTACAATTGTTTGTTTGTAAGGAACTTTGCGCAAAAGTTGATAATTTGCATGTCAACAAATGATTAGATTTGTTTGTGATCCGATTCACAGGATATTTTTGGAAATATTATTTATTATTGATAGATTTTTACATGATGGTGTATACTGGATTAGTGACATAACACGTGTGTGATTGAGCTGCCATGGCGGAGATCTTCGCTCTTCGAGTACCATCAAGTTACGTATATGTTTTCTTAAAAGACGAAACGACTACAGTTGAAGCCATTTCTTTTCAGCAGTTTCAATACATTGACTATTTAGAATGATGCAAGTTATATAGACCCAGTCCGCGTCAATTTTGATCATAAATATCGTAGCTTCACCCGACGATTGCGTGTTTTTGAATATATATCAATCGTTGAAAATCTAGAACAATTTTTCCGAAGGTCTAACATATATAGCACGTTTCGTGTGGGTCAGATCGAGCTTACGCGTAAACCTAAAGTTTACAGACCGATATCTAGTGACTCCGACGGACCGGCCTGACCTAGGTGTCCGTCTTCCTCCATATTGACTGGTACACGTTCACCAAGTTGTTCGACGAAGGAGAAGAATACGACTCGCTACTAATTGTGTTGTTGAATTACGCACATTACGAACAGAGTATTGTATTTCATTCCCGCCCGCACAAACTCATGAACATGTTTATTACACGGTAACAATCTTTAAAGGCGCGAACTGGGCCCATATGTAGAAAAAGTTTTAAGTTGTTCATTACTGAGTTGGAAATAAGGTAGCATCACCACCACCTTCAACAACAACAACAACAACAACAATCATTTATTAGTTCTTAAGCGTGCAGTTCGTTGTTAGCCATATGCAAAAACACAAGTGCTATACACGGATGAGAAAAATATGAAATTAGGTAATGATAGAAGTTAACAAACACTATAGTATCCCTAGGGTTAGAAGTTAACAAACAATATAGTATCCCTACCAAAGTAATAAATATCTCAGTGCTTAAGAACAAATGCATAACAAATACTAAATAATAGTGGAATTTAATTGCAATTATTTTGTCCAAATGTTCAAACTGTGCATTTCTTTGTCAGACTAAACACCTTTTTATAGAATTTCGGAATTTTAAGAGTGTTTCATAATTTCGAACATTTATAAATACCAGCATGTAACTCTTAACTTGGAGGGCACATGACGGTAGGGATTAACAAAAATATTGCTCGTTTCTCGTACCACTTCCGGGCGAAAAGAAATAGCCACGACATAAAATAGTGTTGACTTTGTTCATGTGAATGGACCATTGTGAAACTAAACCTAGAAACGTTCGTCGTGTGTTGAGTATGTGGATTCTAAAACATACATATTCAGCAGTATAACATTCACAGAAATTATCTGAAAACGAGAGGCTCCGAATCGTGAGTGACCTCGCAACTAGGTTTTCAACATTATTATAATGTTATGCATCTGCATTTCATTCAGATTTTGCTTATAATTTGTACTCTATTTTTTTCATTTTAAATGCTTTATTTATGATATTTTTCTTGACGATTACTCAAAGTAAGATCTGTATTCGTATGGGTAACACTCATTCTATACGATCTTTATTTAAGATCCCATGCTAAACTATATGTTTTCCTGATGATCGCTAATGTACGATAGTTTGCACTATCACCACTTAGTGTTCGATCTTTATTTGTGGTGAATAGATACTGTACGATCAGTGTTTGTGACGATCACATATTGTATGATCTTTGTTGATGATCACTTAGTGAACGGTCTATTCGTGATGATCATAATGCACCTATCAATATTTACTAAACTTTAGACTAACAAGCGGGAATATGACACGCCGAATGATTCCGCGTCCCGGGAAATATACTTTATCCGGATTTTAGATCCCGGTAATATTGGCCCCGGGCCATTTGATACACCAATTAGGCATCCCTCATTGAGGGGATTTAGACAAAAATGCTTGGCTGTAGGGTGGGGAATTAGATCCCCCAAAATGCAATAAGTCCAATTCCCGTGGGATTGCCGCTCCTCCCCCGCCCCCGGCAAGAAATATTGATAGGTGTATAATATGTTAGATCTGTTTTACCCATGATCACTTACAGCACAGTTTTTATTTGTACGGCCTTCATTCCCTATGATCACTTAATGTTTTTTATTGATAATCACTAGGTATAAAATCATTAATCCATTCCCCTACTGTAAGATCTTTATACAGTATGATCAAAAATTGTAAGACATTGGAATAAAATGTCCTGATATTTCAATTCATAATTGAGTGTGCTGCCATGGTTTGTGATAAACTAAACTAAATCGTTGACAATTCAGACCGATATTTAGCACTCAGAATATACTAGTTTAATAAAAGTGGTTGTGTTACGTTGTTGTGTCGCCTGGTTGTGTTCCGTCATTGTGTTGCCTGGTTGTGTTCCGTCGTTGTGTCGCCTGGTTGTGTTACTTTATTGTGTCTGGGGTGTAATGCGTTGTGGTGTCGCTTGGTTGTGTTACGTCGTTCTATCGCCTGATTGTGTTACTTTGTTGTGTCGCCTGGTTGCGTTACTTTGTTGTGTCGCCTGGTTGCGTTACTTTGTTGTGTCACCTGGATGTGTTACTTTGTTGTGTCGCCTGGTTGTGTTACTTTGTTGTGTCCAAGGCTGTGTTATATTGTTGTGTCGCCTGGTTGCGTTACTTTGTTGTGTCACCTGGATGTGTTACTTTGTTGTGTCGCCTGGTTGCGTTACTTTGTTGTGTCGCCTGGTTGTGTTACGTTGTTGTGTCACCTGGATGTGTTACTTTGTTGTGTCCAAGGCTGTGTTATATTGTTGTGTCGCCTGGTTGTTTTACTTTGTTGTGTCGCCTAGTTGTGTTACTTTGTTGTGTCGTTTGGTTGTGTTACATTGTTGTAACCAAGGTTGTGTTAGATTGTTGTGTCGCCTGGTTGTATTACTCTGTTGGGTCGCCATGTTGTGTAACCTTGTTATGTCGCCTGGTTGTGTTACGTTGTTGTGTTGCATGGTTTTGTTACTTTGTTGTGTCCAAGGTTGTGTTATATTGTTGTGTCGCCTGGTTGTGTTGCTTTGTTGTGTCGCCAGGTTGTGTTACGTTGTTGTGTTGCATGGTTGTGTTACTTTGTTGCGTCCAAGGTTGTGTTATATTGCTGTGTCGCTTGATTGTGTTGCGTTGTTGTGTCGCCAGTTTGTGTTACTTTGTTGTGTCGCCTGTTTGTGTTACTTCGTTGTGTCCAAGGTTGTGTTTTAAAGTTGTTTCCACGGTTGTGTTACTTTGTTGTGTCCAAGGTTGTTTTACTTTGTTGTGTCGCCTGGTTGTGTTACGTTCTTGTGTCCAAGGTTGTGTTATATGGTTGTGTCGCCTGGTTATGTTACGTCGTTCTATCGCCTGGTTGTGTTAATTTGTTGTGTTGTATGGTTGTGTTACTTTGTTGTGTCGCCAGGTTGTGTTACGTTGTTGTGTTGCATGGTAGTGTTACTTAGTTGTGTCCAAGGTTGTGTTATATTGTTGTGTCGCCTGGTTGTGTTGCTTTGTTGTGTCGCCAGGTTGTGTTACGTTGTTGTGTTGCATGGTTGTGTTACTTTGTTGTGACTAAGGATGTGTTATATTGCTGTGTCGCCTGATTGGGTTGCGTTGTTGTGTCGCCAGTTTGTGTTACTTTGTTGTGTCGCCTGTTTGTGTTACTTCGTTGTGTCCAAGGTTGTGTTTTATCGTTGTTTCCAAGGTTGTGTTAGTTTGTTGTGTCCAAGGTTGTTTTACTTTGTTGTGTCGCCAGGTTGTGTTACGTTCTTGTGTCCAATGTTGTGTTATATTGTTGTGTCGCCTTGTTATGTTACGTCGTTCTATCGCCTGGTTGTGCTACGTTGTTGTGTTGCATGGCTGTGTCACTTTGTTGTGTCCAAGGTTGTGTTATATTGATGTGTCGCCTGGTTTTATTGCGTTGTTGTGTCGCCTGGTTGTGTTACTTTGTTTTGTCGCCTGTTTGTGTTCATTTGTTGTGTCCAAGGTTGTGTTATATTGTTGTTTCCAAGGTTGTGTTATATTGTTGTTTCCAAGGTTGTGTTACTTTGTTGTGTTTTCTGGTTGTATTACTTTGTTGTGTCCAGTGTTGTGTTATATTGCTGTGTCGCCTGGTTGTGTTACTTTGATGTGTCGCCTGGTTGTGTTACTGTGTTGTGTCGCCTGGTTGTGTTACGTTGTTGTGTCCAAGGTTGTGTTACTTTGTTATGTCGCCTGATTGTGTTACGTTGCTGTGTCGCCTGGTTGTGTTACTTTGTTGTGTCTAAGGTTGTTTTATATTGTTGTGTCGCCTGGTTGTTTTACGTTGTTATGTCGCCTTGATGTGTTACGTTGTTGTGTCTCCTAGTTGTGTAATGTTTTTGTGTCGCCTGGTTGTCACGTCGTTGTGTCGTCTCGTTGTGTCACGTCGTCGTGTTGCCTGGTTGTGTCACGTCGTTGTGTCGCCTGGTTTGTGTTGCGACATTGTGTCACTTTGTTGTGTTACATCGTTGTGTCGTCTGGTTGTGATGTTTGGTTGGCGTTTGGTTGTTTAACACGTTTACGTTGCCTGATTGATTGTTATTATATCACATGCAAATGACAGTGTGTGTTTTTTATTCAGTAATTCATGATAGTGTTGTAAATTTGTTACGTGATAACGTCAGATTTAGATTTATTTGATCGTAGATCAAAAACTAAACAAATTTGCTTTGTTTTTGTTCCAACTACACGCACGAGTTTTAATCATTTCGAAATGACGATAATCAAGCATCTTGTTACATAACAAAAATAATTCCAAACAATACGTGTTATAGTTTATTATCGACTTAAATTCAATGTGCATCTTACATGCAACGTAGCATACATATTACTTACATATATCTTTGTATTATTACTATTACTGGCAAATTATTAGCATAATCACGACCAGTTTTAATTACAAAAAATATAATTTAATTTAATAAATAGAAGTGCGTTTTCTAATTGCTCTGCATACTGTCTGTTACAATTTTTCAATTTCCGTAATTGAATGTAAATGTCAATTTATAAAAAAAAAATAGATTGATATGTTATTACAAAAATGCATGACCGCAATGTTTCTGGAAATTTGCGAAATAAAAAATAATCACTTCCTGTTGTTTCGAAACGGTGAATTGCTAAACATATATAGCGTCGAAAGAGTAACTACCAAAACACGAATTTACAAAATGGACATGGACTGTTAGATTTAATGGATATTTTCGTATAAATATAAAGCTGCAGTAGTGTAATGGATCAAGAGATCGTGAGTTCCAACTGTTCGTTTTGCAACAGCAGTTTGCAGTCAAAGACCAATTTCTGTTAATTCATGTAAACTGACAGTGTCTACATGTATCTAATGGTATTTATTAAAACTGACCTACCAGTATAATACAGAATCCGGTTAGTGCCAGCCATATGGAACAGCGTGCCTCTTACGGCGCGAATTGCGCGAAACACGAAGCGAGACACGATATTCCCGCGAGACACGAAGTGAGGCACGATATTGTAACACGAGATCTCGCACTGTCGCAATAGTCCATACCACGATATCTCGTGACAAAATATGGCACTAACCGGATTCAGTAGTATTTAATTATTTAAGTGTTCATGATATTCAAGATTGACATTATTCTTTATTTGCTATTATTTTTATTTATTTATACTGATTGGCAAGATAATTAGCTTTCTAAAAATGCTCCCATAATTATAATCCTTGAGTTATAGTTAAACATAATTTCTGTACTTTGTTGCTCCTGTACTACGCGTAGAAAATATGCTTGATCGGCGGGCCTGCCTCGTTCTAGACACGGGGAAACTTTCTTCTGCACGAATTGTCGTCTGCACGTCTGCTTCGTGTCAATGTCACATTTTGAGATGCGGATTACGGTAGTTCCAATAAATTCGTGGACCGGAAGTATACAAACCGGATGTCAGTGATTCCGTATAGCCCTAACCCTGGCGACATCGTTCTATTCTATTATTGCGTTGCGAATAAACCGCGATTTACCTGCTTCTTCTACCTATTAAAACACCTTACATTATTAAAGTATTGTCTGGTCTCCCAGCAACTTTAATGTGTTTTGTTTCCGGACAGAACCGAAAAAGGCCACGATTCTACATGTTTTGGTATTTGTGAGCATGCAACGTAACATGAAACGGCTCTTCCAATAATGGCAGCGAAGTTTTAAGGGGTTTGTTCACAGAATTTTCATATTTAAATGCAAGACTGGCAACACGTGTCTTTTTTAAGAAACAAACACTTTATACTTGTCTTGTACGATGTTGCTCTGATACAGATATTGTATGCATATAGTTCGGGTATTGTAGGATTATATCATAACAAGGATTAAGACATATTTTTTGTTGTTGCTTTGTTTTTCTGTCCGCTAGACATATAACTATCGTAAAACAAACGAGAGGTTGTAAGAAGTAATATTTTTTTTAATGTAAATAAAACAAAAACTAAGAGTTATCTACCTGTCAGATATTTAGATTGTCCTATATCTGTCTGTTTCCGAATCTTTAAGAGTGTGGAATGTTCCTTTCTTATGCCACAACATTCGTTATTATTACCCGTACTTAGTGTACGATTTTTATTAGTGATAATTATGTACGATCTTTATTAGTGGTTATTATTTAGTGTATGATCTTTATTAGCGATTATTACTAAGTGTACGATCTTTATTAGTGGTTATGACTTAGTGTAATTTTTTTTTAGTGATGATTACGTATTGTAGTGTACAATCTGCATTCATCATGAAATCCTTTCATCATCAAAAACTGAAATACGTCCTAAACATATTGATGAACATTTTCTTAAAATTGAATAAATTTCACTTTTGGTCTAATATAGTTTTGTTAATTCTACGAAAACTGACATTGAACTTATACTCTTATTATCAGAAATATTTCACACCATAAAGATTATTTTTATTACAAAAATGCACATACTCATTATGATTGGCAGTATTAGGCTAAAAAACGTTAATGAACTGCTTCTCAGGCAGCTCCGCTAACGTTTTTTCTATTTTTTGACGATCGGGCTTTAAAGCAGCAGTCCAGAAATATGTTAATAAAAATAAAACTTCGCAGAAATTGTTGCTATTGGGCATATTACCGAACAAAATACAAGAACTACGCATTGAAATCTGTGAATTATTAACATTTTGGTAACTTGCTATCGTCTATTTTCAGTATGTGATAACAAGTGAGACGTAAAAAAATATGTTTGTTTCAGGTGACCTGCCCAAAAAATAGTGTAGGTAGGTCGGGATTTATTTTTTATTTTTTTATTTGGTAAATGGTCAACTTGAAGATTCTTAAACTGAATAAATATTCAAAACATATCAGTTATATCCTTAAACATTGTTTATATGTGGATACTATAAAAAAAAAACATTTATCCAAAAACACATTTAGTTATTGAAAAGGTAAATAAAACAAAAATCAATCTGACAAACCCAATAAAATGTTCTAGGGTTGGGACATTTGTTTAGGGTAGGTCGGGTAACCTGAAACAAACATATTTTGTTTTACGCCTGATGACTCTGGAGTAACCAGCATGTACATTACAGTATATTAGTATTTCGTTCGTACCAAGCGCTTTTCAACAAAACAGAGTTTCCTTTCAAAAATTGTTTGTGATTTATTGCAAAAATAATTCCTATTTTTGACCGTTATAAAATATGAATTAGGAAAAGTTAAATTCTATAAATAGGAGTACTTTAAGGCTGATGGTTTAATAATTTGAAGGCACTTATGTTAATTATGAACATTCAAATTGATTGCCTTTTTACGTCAGCTTGCATAATGACCGTTTTTAACACGGGCAATTAATAAATCTATAATATTTAGAATTTTATAAAAAGGACTGCTTATGTTGTTATTGAAATTTAAAATCGTCTTTAATCTGTACTTATTTACTTGTTTTAATTAAGTCATTACATAGTGCCAAATGAAAAGAGTAGGAGAAAAAAAAAAAAAAAAAAAAAAATTCCCCCTCCCTCCTTATTTTTGGCAAAAAGTGCCTGAGAAACAATTTATTAACTTTTTTAGCCTTAGTACACTTCATGTACACCTGTATCTACCAACTTCCGGTTATTTTGTTTGACAGGAGCGCTGTTTATTTATAACAATCGAAACATATTCATGCTTAATGAAAGTTGTCAATTAGAGAAATAATTTCCGATTTAGCTTTGTTTATTCGCTAATAAACGACGCTTTGAAATTATGATCAAAGTGAATCTACAAACGCTCTCCGTTCTCAATAACCGACCATCGGAATAAAAACGTACCATTATCATATGGTGATTATCTTGATATGGGAGAAATTATTTCCATTTTATCATGATGTGACACTACCTTACACAGTGTTCCGACCATGTTCCCGCGCTTACGTTCGTCACCGCTGTTACGCTTATGTCATTTATTGATACAAATTCATTGTTAAATTGCTTTCATTAATAAAAAGTGAAAAACTGAACGAATAACGTTATTTTCGGATATGTGTAAGCGTTGTTTATTTAAAAATAATGTGTTAATGACATTTGCGTATTAGCTATTCTAACATGACACGCGCTAAATTTCCGTCAATAAACAACTCGAAAAAGTAGTTCCAAAACTGTAAATATAGTTCGCATCGTAATTGCAGAATATGTTGTCTGGTCATGTTAGAATCGAAACAATTTTCGCTTTATCGTTGTTTATTTGTAAATAAGCAACGAGTTGTTGTCCTGATGCGCGTATATTTAACCGCTCGGGCTAACGCTCTCGTGGTTTATATACGCATCATACAATCAGAACTCAAAATCGTTGTTTATTTACAGATAGGCAACTCAAAATCGAAATTTATTTCCTAAATGAATAAGAAAAACAACAACAAAATTAACGTTTAGGCCTAATATATGAATCATTTAAATATGAAATAAGAAATAAAATAAAAAAAATTATTCGGATTCTCGGATCTTTTACCGGAAGTTTTGCCTGTGTTTTGTTTGCTAGTTTTTTTTTCATGATGCCACGAAAAAAGGTAGATTTGTATCGAAAAAAGGCTCAGTACGAGGATTATTGCCATCTGCTCGTCTGCCAACATGGCATGCCGATAGTAAACGGTCAACTGAAGAACCCCAAGAATGAAGCAGAATTTCGGACGCTATCATTTCGGACACTCATCCGAATATTGAAGAAACTCCGCTTGTATCAGATACAGTTACCGTCTCGTCTCCTGCTGATAATTTGTTACCCCCTGGAAGACGAACTGTGGAGTTGTCCTTTATAGCTGAACAGTTAAAAAAATGTGTTGAGTGTTCTTCTGAATTAAACATAACTAATACAGTTCCCAGCATTCACCATAAAACATTGAAGAAAGCTGAGAGCAATGTACATGTTTAATCTGTTTGAACAAGTAATGCATGTACACTAGTAAATATTTTTCTGATTCCACTATTTAAAAAAGACCCTGTTTATGCCTTGACAAATTCAAGACACGGTTGTGCGCTGAGGTGGATGGCTATGGCAACTGTGATGATTTAACTGAATATTATTTGTCACCCACTGCTGTTTCAAGTGGGAAAGCCGATCTAATATAAATCAAATCCTAAAATTCGCTCCATTAGTAGTCGCTGCTAGTGCAAGTCAGCTCATATTATAGCAGCGTCAGACTGGAACTGTTTTAAGGGGATTGTGGGGAAAGCATGCCCATCTTCTCTAGTGTTGACCCGTTGTTAATGCAAATAGAAACAAATCTCCCATGTGTCATGGACTTTGTAAGGCATATTTATTATTATTTTGTAAACAGGTTGGTCAGCACATAGTTTCTATTGCAAAGTCATCCTGTAAAAAAGCATGGCAACAAGAGGAGGAAGAAATAACAAGGCGATTTTGGTAAGTATAGCTTAATTGCTCTATATACAGAAAAATGACTCTTAATTTCTTGATAATTTAGTGATAATTTATATTTAAACAACACAATTTAGTGGATTTTGTATGCAGACCATTAGTGTCTGTTTTGCTGGTTTAAAAAAAAATAAACCCATATGTTCACTTTTATGTTATGTCTGTTACTATATACATATAGCAATTTGATGCGTAATGAACTAAGTCTGTGATAAAGTACGATAAAACTTAGATACCGGTATATAGCACACAATTTTGCTGATCATGTGATGAATATTTCAGTACTCAGGCAGCTGGTACCTCTCACACCAATGCCTCCCCAGATGATTCCCATTCAAGACATGCTGCCCTACAAGATGCTCATTTAGAACTGCAAGGTTTGTATATGTTGATCAGAGAAAGATGGTAACAAGTCCCTTGGAAGAATATATAATTAAGAATTTTAATATACTCTGTTTAAGTAAAATACTGATAATAAATATCAAAAAACTTTCTTATAAATACTAGACTCAATGAGCCAAATAATAATCAATTGATAAAATTTAATGTTTATTATTTTCCAGATGTTACCCCTGGAAGTAGCCTGACTGGCCCCGATGATGACATGACAGTCAGTGCAACCACAATCGATATTCGCACAAGCAGTGCATCCCTGGGCGATAGTGTGACAGAGTGTGAGATTCCGACAGGCTGTGATACAACTAATACTGGCGATACCCATCCTCCTCATTCAGCTGGATGTGTCATATGTAAAGGTATCATAACTGTATAAGCTGTATACCTAGCAGCCAGAGTAGAAAGCATTTTGTAGTGACGAAACTGTCATATGAATAGCCCAGACAGGGCTTCCTTGAGCCTGCACATTAAAGGGTTAAAGATCATGAAGCAAAAACAAATTTCTAGCAGTTCACACCTTTTTTTCTATTGAACACTGGTGTTTACAATGCCTGTGTGCATAACACTTATATCCCAAATTCAGAAAGAAAGATATTTTTCAAGCTTTGAGTGCATTCATTATCTGTTAATTGTACTCTTTTTTAACCAGCACAGTAAACAATTGGAGTTCGCTTTCCACTCGATATTAGTTATATAAAAGTGTAATTAATACATCGAAATTATTGATTATGAATACCAGTCAGTTAAACTGTCACCAAACCTGACAAACCTCACTAAATAATATTTACTTAGTTTAAAAATGCCGCCCACATTGTGGAATAAAAGTAAATATTTTATCGACGATACGCTGAACTACATCTTTAATGACAATCTTCATGTTTACATGTATGGCTAAATATTTTTTCATTTAACTATTGCAGAGGATGGTTGTGCTGAAACTTCAGTCCATTCCGACCATACATATATAAAGGATCCGGCAAAGACCCGTCTTTCAGGACAATTCAAATATGATATGGGCTGGCAGAAAAGGGGCTCAGGGAGATGTTATGACAGCAGATCAGGCGTAGGAACTATGATAGGAAACTTGAAAGAAAAAATCTGTGCATGTGGCATACACTCCAAAAGTTGTAAGAAATGTGATTATCATAAAGCTAAGGGCAATGTGGTTCCAGATCATAAATGCAGTAGAAATTTGGACTGGTAGCTCAAAAGCAATGGAGCCAGATGTGGCAGGAGAGCTAGTAAAAGAAATTGAATCAGAACATGTTGATGTTGGTGTCCTTATAATGGATGACGTCTGTACAACTTTAGCTAGAGTAAGAAAAGATCTGACACACAGTGTAGAGAAATGGAGTGACCAAAATCACACGGTGAAGCACATTGGCAACAGCTTGTATGCCCTACAGAAAAAACCTAAAGTTCTTTCAGTAATGGTTATTAAACACATACAAAAGTGTATCAACTATGCTTTAGTGCAAAACAAAGGTGACGTTGAGAAATTTACATCAGCTCTTAAACAAATTGTTCCTCATCTGTTTGGAGACCATGAAAATTGTGGGGAATGGTGTGGCTACAAAAAAAGTCCACACACCTATAAACACAGAGGTTTGCCTTATGGTAGATCTTTGACGGGAGCAACCCTTAGGTCAGATTTAGAAGCTACGATAGCCCCAGGTGCATCAACAAAAGACGTGGAGTCGTTCAACTGTATGGTAGCTGCAAAGGCAAAAAAAAACAACACTACTCTCGCTAAGAAAGTCTTCACATCAGAACTAGACTAGTTGTGCTGTAGCACAGAAAAATATTGGAGCTTCTTACGTGAACGCAGTAAATCAAAGTATAGGAATATCACCTGGAAAATTGCTACAATTTAATGCTACCAAACAAAACAAACTTCGCAAGCAAAGAATTGAAATTGCAAACAGTGTTGAATTCAAGCGAAGAAAATTGGAACGGAAGTCAAAGCTAAAGTTTGGCAACATTAAAAGTGAAATTCATGAAGGTCCAACATATCAGAGTGGAATAGCAACATGTAGTAATACAGACGTAACAGAAATTCCCCCTCCTAAAAGTGTACAAACAACTGAAAAGGTTAAAGCTGGTGAGTTGATTGGTGTTAACAAAATCTTCTGTGATATTGAAACAACATCATTACATAAAGATGCAGACATAATACAGATTGCTGCAAACTGTGCAGATAAATATTTAAACTGTTACGTTTTCCCGTCAAAACAGATAGCACCCACGACATCTGAAGTTACGGGTCTGACTGTCACGGGCAGCTCAATGTTCTACAATGGTCAGCATGTTGATACTAAAACACTTGTAGAGGCACTTAACATGTTTGTAACATTCATTGAACAGCACCAGCCTTGTATTCTTGTGGGTCATAACTTTCTAAAGTTCGACTTTCCTCGTATAATTAGGGCATTTGAACTCGCACTTTCCATTGAGCCACTTTCAAAGTATGTTTTAGGGATAGCTGATACTCTCTCATTGTTTAAGGCCACACACACAGGCCTTGAAAAATACTCTCAAGAGTATCTTGTGAGTCATCTTTTGAAAGAACAGTATTCTGCCCACAATGCCCTGGGTGATGTGCGAAGCCTGCAGAAGTTGTGCTCTACTGTTGGTGTTACAGACTCTGAATTTTCGGATCACAGCTGTACTGTTCAGTCAGCAATCAGTAAGTTAAAATATCAGTGTGAAAGTGTAAAAAACATTGAAACATTCAATGATCTTAAAGTAAACGATATAATTTCCAAAGGAATGACAGAGAAAATAGCCAACAGTGGACTTTGTTTAGCTCACCCTCAGTTATCAGTTAAACGAGGCGGACTGGATGGGCTAAAATTTCTGTCTGAATTGACACCAC
>JAPFQT010001042.1:0-22000 GCA_027627225.1 Congeria kusceri | reverse complement strand
TAGAACAACAAAAATCTTTAAATTCATTTGACCCTTTAGCAACAGTAGACATAGAAAATGTCGCCATTTTGCTTGTTGACTTTCAGCAAACAAAACTTTACAACTTTAATTAAATAGAAATATTAATGTCACAGTGTCTCTGTTTAATTAAATAATTCAGAAAGCACACATTAAATGTAGTGGCAATTGTAATCAAGCAATAAAACCTTCCAACTGAACAGAAACCAAGATAACCTTCAAATGACGCTCAGTGGTCTGTAGCAGTAAACAGTGTAACTATGTAAACTGTCACGTGAGTATTAGGTCACTAGGTCACGTGAGTATTGGATTAATTTTAATTATTGCACTGCGACAAAGGTTTGTAGCTGAATATCAGGTTACATTGAACAAGTGTTTATCACACAGACCAAATGCAGTTGGTTTAAACGTGTACTGATCAATGTCTATAGAATGTTTATTATTTAAGAGATTTACCACACTGACTATTTTATCACAGTTGTCATTTCCTTTTGCCGAAATATCAAACTGATTTGATCTTTTTCTCTTTAGTCAGTTTTAAAACAATTTACCTGTTTAATTCTTGTAATATGATGCCATCTCCAATAATTAAAACCAAAGGGAGACAACTCCTGTCCTAAAACACTTTAATTGTCTGACCCACATTAAGGACACACTGTCAGTATCAAATGTGGGTTCCAACTGATTATGTGAAGACTCACAATCAAACTTCAAATACAAAGTGAGGCAGCAACTGCTTTAAAAATATTTGTTTATATTTACCTTTTTACATAGTTTTTTTGTAAAGATCAACTTCATTGGAAATCATCTGAACATATATATTGTGCCCATTTTTTTTCAAGTTTTTCAACTTCATTATAGCGTTTCAGAGAACAAGTTTAAAGCAAAATGTTCACAATAAATGACAATTCTAACATGTAACATGCAGAATTTGTCTATAGACAAAGAAAAAAATTCACCGTTGTTAAACTACCAATAAACAACCCAAAATTAGTTTAGAAACTGTAAAATATAGAATGTATTGTAACTGAAAAAAAATTGTGCTAGGTCATGTTACAATTGAAATAATTTTTGCATTATCGTTGTTAATCGGCTAATAAACACTAACAGCCTCGTGGTTTAATTCATACGCATCAGAACACAAAATCGCTGTTTATTAGCCGATAAACGACTCTAAATGCAAAATTATTTCTTAATTAACGACAGACGCCGGAGGATGACTGACCACAATATCTCTCAGTTCGAGATCAGTTGAGCTAAAAATCTGTTGGGTGCAACCACACTACATTTAGGCAGCGTGTCACTGCTTTAGCAACTGTTGTTGTTGATCTCCATGTCATCTTACCTTGACAAGACCTCAGGTTGCAATCCTCAACTTGATAACTATCGCAACCATGGTCACTTCTGTCGGTACAGGTCCTGTGTCTGGCTCAAGTTCCATTCCAGCTGTTTACTCCCTGGCTGACCAATCTATTTCTGTACATCACTGCCAGGCCCATCTGTTCCTGTATGTGTGTAAATACTACTAAATAATATTGGCACTCATGTGCATGTTGTGTTAATAATTATAAGTGAAGACCTAATCAAGCTTTATATTAACAAGAGTTATCAGCCTTTATCACTACAAAAAAAGAGGCATATTTCTCCTAAAATGCTGGTCACACATATCGAGGTTGTGCGTGAAACTATGGTATCTGATATAGAAATGTTAAGCAGATACAATAGTTTCACGCTCAACCCTCGATATAAGTCTTGGTCAGTGACCTTATATAATGACCTTGAAGACATGTGTGATCTTTAGTTGAATATCTGTAGCAGATATAGAGATAATCCTACGAAATTGTAGGTCAGAGCTATGGGCCTTGGTCAGTGATCTTATACAATGACCCTGAAGACACATGTAAAGCTTCAATTGAATATCTGTAGTAGTTATACAGATATAGAGTTGTTGCACGCCAACTTTAACCTCAATTCATAAGTACAAAAAGTGCATATTTCTGCTAAATTACTGGTCAGAGTTATGGGCCTTGATCCGTGACCTTACATAATGACCCCGAAGACATATGAAGTCTCAATGGTATAGTGGATATGGTGTCTGCCGTGTGACCGGAGGTCCCGGGATCGATCCCCACCGAGGGAGGGTTCTCAAGTTCTTTCCAAAGACACCAAGTACTGGTTTGCCCAGGAAACCCACTCAAGAGTGTCTTTATAAGCCAAGGCTTTCGATGCAATCAAGCTACAATAAATAGGTTTAAACTAAACTAAAGACATGTGTGAAGTTTCAAATGAATATCTGTAGTAGTTATAGAGATATGGAGTTGTTGCCACGCAAACTTCAACCTGAATATTTAAGTACAAAAAGGGACATAATTCTGCTAAATTGCAGGTCAGACTTATGGGCCTTGGTCAGTGACCTTACGCATTGACCTCAAAGACATGTGTGAAGTTTCTTTTTAATATCTGAAGTAGTTACAGAGATATGTACTTGTTACACGCAATCCTTAACCTGAATTTTCTCTTGCACGCAAAACTTCACCTGACTTTTCTATGTTATATCTGTAGTAGTTACAGTTACAGAAACCTTAACCAGAGCATTATGGCGATGCGGACGAACAGGTGAGTAGTGTAGCTCGAAGTATTTGGTGAATAGTTGAGCTTAAAATGTAAGTACTCAACGGGTCACCTGTACTTGTAAAGCAACAGAAGGTTGATTTTGGCAGGTAGATAATCAAACATTATAAAATATGTCGGCATAGATTTTTAAACAGAGATAAATACTGTTTGCATAAACATTCAAAAGGTTTCTATTGCTCACATATTTATTACCCATAATAGTCTACATTTGATGTTACTCTGTATGTATGTCAAGACCATATAGAGTTCATATGCTGCCAGTAAATGCAGTTAAACATTGAGTTCTATAACACTAAACTAAGTTACCAGCCCTGTTGAACAGTCGGCCTGTTACTGGGAAGATCGTGTCCACAGCATCTTCCTTCATCTCCACAGCCTCGCAATGACATACTGGAAGATATGGTGAACATAGAAATCAATGAGTACATACAAACATACAATTCTTATAAACTATATTTTACTAATTATGCTATGGTGGTTAATATTTTTTTGCAGCATGATTTTGCTTTAATGTATGTTTTTTTCTTTTGAAACACCCCATGTATATTGACATATATGTTAACGTGAATTCTGAATACAATTAGAATTTTGTTATTTTATGTCTACTACTAATGTTCCTGCGCCTGCAAATGTGTCATCGATGACCAGTGTTTATATTATTAAATTAGTTTTGTCAATTGGGTTTTGTCAATTATTTGAAGAAACAAGGCCATCACATTTAGCACTGTTTCTTTATTAATTATTCGCAATTCTAACATGATACTCACTACTTTTCCTGTAGACACAGAAAAAAATTATAGTGGTTTAACTTCACAATAAACAACGCCAAAAGAAGTCTCGATTCTGAGCGGAGCATATTAAAAAATACTTCTCATTACAATTGCAAAAATATGTGTCAAATCATGTTGATATCAAATCAAATCAAAATAATTTTTGCGTTTTCGTTGTTTATCGACCAATAAACAATTCTTTGTTATTCCAATGTTTGGCTTTTAATCCACTCGGGATAACGACCTCGTGGTTTAATTGGCGATGAGGTCTGCTTTGTTAGGGTCTACAAAATTCACAGATTGGAGCAATGTCTGGAATATACATGTTCTCTGCTTTGTCTGTATGCATACAAATCATTTTGCAAAAGGAGAATTGTCCTTTTATACTGTACTTTCTGCTCATGTATTCTCTTATTCTGTGAAGTAAGTTGAGGTATCACAAAATAGTTTTAGTCCTGACAAAAAAATCAACAAAGGGTAGTATTCAAAATTGTTGTGCAATTATCAGTTATGGTTCTTGTAAACTTTACTTACACCTGCTATCGTAATCATTCTGTGCAGAATAAACAAAATGCCTTTTATCATTTTTGAATTATGCTTCACACACACATAAACAAAAGGGAAGTAATTCAATAACCTTACAAGTCAGGTTCTTGCATGCAACACACGATCTGGTGATGGTGATCATTTCTGCCAATATAACTGAAAATCTCATCATGCCTGACAATATGATGCTCTAGACAATTATCTGACCTTTTACCTTAATTAGTGACCTTGAAGTTTCAGCTACAGACCTGGTTCTTTAACGCCACGTGCTGTCTAATAATGATTATCACTTCTGCCAAGTAAGTTGAAAATTCTTCCATGCTGGGCAAAATTATACTTTTGTCAAAGTAAATTGCTTAAACTCTTATATTTGACCTATAAGTGTAACCTTAACTTTGGACCTAAGGATCTCGTTGTTGCACGCCATATGCTGTCTCATTATGCTTATCAGTTCTGTCAAATAATTAGAAAAAAATCCTCGGGCCTAGTTGTTGCACGTGACACACCGTCTAATAATGGTCATCAAACTTATTTGAAAATCCTTCAATGCTGGACAAAGTTATTGCCTGGACAAGAATCTTTTTTTTGCACGCTACAAACCATTTCGATGCTTAGCACTTCAGCCAAGTTATTTGAAAACCCTTCTCTGCTGGACAAAATTATGCTCCGGACAGTATCTATGGCTTAAATTCTTGTATTTGATACTTGACCTTTAAGAGTGATCTTGACTTAGGACCAAGGGACCTGGTTTTTGCACGCTACAAAACATCTCGATGCTTAGCACTTCAGCCAAGTTATTAGAAAACCCTTCTCTGCTGGACAAAATTATGCTCCGGACAGTATCTATGGCTTAAATTCTTATATTTGACCTTTGACCTTTAAGTGAGACTTGACCTTGGTCCTAGGGAACTGGTTCTTATGCACAACACACCGTCGCACCATGCTTAACACTTTGCCTAACTTCTTTGAAATTCCTTCCATTTGGGACAAAATTATTTTCCGGACAGGGTCTGTGGGTTATAATTCTCATATTTGACCATTGACCTTTAAGTGTGACCTTGCTCTTGGACATAGGGACCTGGTTTTTGTGAGTGACACACCGTCTGATTATGCTTAACATTTATAATTATGTTACATAAATATTCATTTAACCATCTAAAAGGCACTATACATTATACCGTTACAATATATTGTGGTACTATAAGAGTCTGTATTATCAGACTAGATCAAAGCTTCCATTCAAGCAAGGCATAAGCTTTCTTGATGAGTAATAATACACACATCATGTCGGCAGACAGTAACAAATCATAACTGCAACAACAAATAAATGTCCTAGAATAATAGGAACAGATACCCTAGTATAGCTATTACAATTTAAAAATGAAAATAGTTGGATTATTGGGCCATACCACTGAATTTAATTGATTTGTAATCCTTTGTACACCATCACAGTGTAAGGGTCTGCTTAAATCATATTTATGACACAACTTCTTCTATGCAATAAAGAAAGACCAGTACTCTCCATAAATTACTGAATTTGTCCACAAACAAGAGCTGTCAGAGGACAGCGCACTCGGCTATTTGAAGTGTTTCAGTTGGTACATATTACATTTTTCCACAACATGGTATGTATAACATATTTTTATAAACGCACAAAATATGAAGAATTTTTATAGCCAAATTGAAGAACTTCGACTAAATTATATTCAGTTTGCTACAAGTGAAGGACAATTCTGTAACATGACATGAAAATAATGAAATTTCCAATGCTCACACAATACATCTTGGTTGGCCACTTATTTTCCAACAATTATAATTACAAAGCAAATACCAATTAAATATGCAACCACTTATAATTATCTGCTTTTGTTATGAACTGTTCATTAGTAAAGCTAGTGGCCTTCGTAAGAATAGACCTAATAGCACCGACATGAAAGCACAATGGTAGCATTCAAGGTGTTGTCGATTTTGTATGTAATTATGATAACACTTAGATAAAATTTCCCCTCAGTAATAAGAATAATTGGACCTTAAATCATTCATCATCCGTTCAGACATTCAAAGGTATCTGAATACACACAAAATATATGTATAATAGCATGTCATTATATATGCATTAAAAGCACTCAAGTGCCAACGAGGATATACACAAAAATCCGACGGACAAGGGCAAATCTATACACCACCACTCTGAAAATTGGGGCATAAAATAAAATACCATCTTATTGGTTTTACAAGTTATTATTATTGTTTATCTTTAGTGGATCTTATAATTAAAGATACTGCACTCCAGATAGGCATAAAAATTTGCTGTTTTTGTAGTTATGTCTAAACACTAAAAACATTAGTAAAACCATCATTTTTTGTATAGAACACGATCAAATACTGTCATAAACTGTATAATTTATTGAAGAAATTTCCTTGAACCCGGAATTCCCGATTTATAAATACTGCGGCTTTTCCCAATACAAGCACCTGATAAAAATATGCATATGCGCGACATGACAACATTTAACTGTAATAACCTAAATATAAACAGCACTATTTTAAAATCACTAAGTGAGTTAGACCGATAAAGACGAACTATATAAAACCATTGTGTTTCAGGTAAATTAAAACATATGTGTCTAATTTTTTAATGTATTCTATATGATCATATAAGAAAAATTGTGTATTTTTGACAGTTTTCTTTAGTTTTTACGATTAGACCATCTGTAGTGCAGTCCCTTTAAAAATTCATCCTAAAATCTTGTAATTGCAAGACATTTTGGAATTGCCTAAAAAGTTAGATTATTAATATGCTTTAAACCCAGCACCATTTATCAATATGTCCAATACGGATTTTGATGTCGTACCTGCATTGAATTGAATTAGTTCTAGTATAACATCCATTACAACAATTTCAATCAAGGCTTTTATTGATTTCAACATGAATGGTTTAGGTCTTGAGTGTCTGGTGAAGAACCAACACATATAAAGGCATTTCAACAGGTTGTCTTTACAAAACAACAGAATGATAAGAATGGTACATTATATTGATCAGTAGTGCAAATTGCCATTCTGAGTGGGTTTAACTGCTGGGGTATCTTCTTAAATACCCTATTAAAAGTATATTCCAAGGTTTAAGTGAATAACTTCTGTAGTTTTGAAGTTACAAAACTTTTGATCATAAACTTTAACCAGAAAATCTATATGAAAAAGGGACATAACTCTGTCGTAATCCAAAACAGAGTTATGGGGAAAACTCTGTCATAATCCAAAACAGAGTTATGGGGAATGTTGCCCCTGATACTGAAGTTGATGACAAAGGTATATTCCAAGTTTCAAGTGAATAAATTGTATAGTTTTGAAATTACAAGACTTTTGAATAAAAACTTTAAACAAATACAGACGCTGACGCTGTTTTGATGTTTTGATTATTATTTATGTACACCATCAAGTGTTAGGATGTGCCTAAACATATCTATGACTTATGTTCCTCCATGCAGTTAAGAAAATCCTGATATGACAGTACATTCTCTAAATAACTGAATTGTTTATCCATAAAAAAAAAAAAGAAAACCAGCTGCAAGTGAAGGACAACACTGCTACTTGACATGAAAACTACTTAATTTCCAATGTTAACAGATCTGATCTACACATTTTGTCACTTATTTTCCAACAATTATGATAACGGAGCAAATACCAAACAAATATGCGAACACTTTTATAGATCTGCCTTTGTATTGAAACGTTCATCAGTGAAGATTGCGACCATCATAGAATCAAAGCAAATAACCCCGCATTAAAGCACAATGACAGCATTCAAGGTGTTTTCAATGTTGTATGCAATTATGGCTATTGCCTACCTACCCGACTTTTCTTTGTTAAGTCAAACCAGTTCTTTATATGCCAAATATTCTATCTTTTCTTTGAGTTAAATAAAAGCTCGCTCTACTTCCATTTTGGTCATTTTCTACTGGGTTAACGAATTAACTGTATCAGCTTGGTCCATGCATTTCAATAGGTCATATCAAAATGCAATTCTTATCATGTTTTATCAAACTTGTGAAAACTATGGACTGTTTGCTGGCATTCATTGTCTTATTAAAGATGATTGCTAGCAAAATCGTCATATCAACAGACACTTGATTATATTATCAAAAGCATAGTTTGTGTTAAATGCCATACTTTGACGCTAAATGGATCATAAATTTGCAATTAAAAACAATATATATATGAGGCGTGTCGTGGGAAAACCGGGCTTAATGAATGTGCGTAAAGTGTCTTCCAGGATTAGCCTGTGCAGTCTGCACACGCTAATCCGGGACAACACTTTCCGCTTTTATGGTATTTTCTGTTTCAAGGAAGTGTCTTCTAAACATAAATCCACTGCAGGCGGAAAGTGTCGTCCCGTAGAGCCTGTGCAGACTGCACAGGCTAATCAGGGACGACACTTTACACACATGCATTAAGCCCAGTTTTCCCACGGCATGCCACATAAATATATATTGCCTACCTACCAGCCCGTTACCAGCAACCTTGGGTAGGCAATGGCAAACAAACAATTTTTTAAGGTTGGCCTGACAATTATTAAGATGCGTGTTTATATGTTCATTATTTTGTTTTATAAATGTCTGAATGGATGGCTTATACTTACTGTTCGGAAAAAAGTTCTTCTTGCAAGATTAAAGCCACAGTCCTCAGTATATCAATACGTCCTTAATTGGCATAAGTTCTAATGAACGTAAATGCCGTTTATTCGACTGAAAACTGTTTATTATTACAAAATGCAATTTATAATGTCTATGTTCGAAAATGTTTGATCCGAATGGAATACACACTCATGTACATGCTGATTTACTCCAGAAGCATCACAAGCTATCGCATACAGAAACAAAACGATAAAAATTTACAAAAACATTATTATTTTACCGATTTCAATGCAGTTTATTTTTATTTTGATCGGTAAGATGTCCATTAGAAATGATTTCTGTAAAGTGTTATTTTTACTACATATATATGTACTGCCACTTTAAATACCACATTTCTGATTGATCTTTAAATTAAGGACGTACGCGGCAGTTTAGTTTCACGCAAATTTATTCTTACTGTAACACCGGCTGCGAAATAAGTGTATGCTTTTTCGGATATTCGGATAAAAAAGAATGTAAACAATGTAACAACGAAATAACAACAAAAACACGCTTAATATGAAAGTAAGACAAAGGAATGGACAGTTTTTGTCCATAAAAATGCACAATAAGAATAAAGCATCGTCAAAGCGATTAAGCGAACGAAAGGGATATTATGATTTTAAGCACAAGTCAGAAAGCACATTGGTTTCAGATGTTCAAGATTCGGACAGAGTGAGTGTAGAAGACACTGACAATTTACAAGATGCAAATTTACTGTCAGGAAGAAGAATCGTAGAGTTAGACCATGTTGTAAATCAATTAAAACATTGTTATTTCTGTGGTTATGACATGAATTTAATCAGAACTAAAGGTGAGAAGCGATATGGATTCGGTTCTGTCTTGTCTGTTGAGTGTAATCATTGTAAGAAGGAAAACCAGGTGGACACAAATAAACGTCAGCGTATTGGTGAAACAGCACGAGGTCCGCCAGCATTTGTTGTCAACACCAAAGCCACAATAGGTATGTTTAAACTATGAACTGCCATAAACTTGAAATTAAACTAGCAACAGTTACACCTTGATATGTATTAAATTTACAATCACACTATTCATATTATATGTTTAGAAATCTGTTCTGCTTAAATAGTAACTTCATTTTCATAGCTGCTACTTACCATAATATTTTCCCACATATTTTATTTTTCAAAAGTACCGGTAAACGTCTGTTGTAAATAATGTTATCATGTAGTCATTAATACAATATTATGTTATTACAGGGAATATTTCATATGCAGTAAGTATCATTGTAGCCACTACTCTTAACATAGTCAGATTACCTCAATTATAGCTAACATTATCCTTCAACTAATGGCGAAATGTTCCAGAACGCAATTTGCGGGAAATAATAGCACATTCCTTCCTCAGCAATACCTCTGTAAACAACTGTAGTGTAGTACTTACCACGGGTGCATGTGGCTATCAGCATAATACTATCATGTGTGCAATGCTTGTACCAAAACACCTTTGTTGTGCTGATTTCATTCACGTGATATATTGTACATCATGTTTATATTGTCATATGTAGTCATAGGTGGTGGTGGTAAGGTAATTCATCTCAAAGCAATATAATAAACATAAATAATGGTAATGAATGTACATTCATTTATTTTATTTTTTCTATCATGTTTTGAGTATTGCTTTTTTATAATTGTTGGTAAATATTGAAACAACATTCTTAACTAAATTGTGGTATCTATCTCTTGTCTTGACATCTTGTAGTATACTTGCAATATATTTTAGTATAATATAATAACATAATAAATTTAATGCTATTGGTGCAATCTGTAATTGATATTAACATTAATTTACTAGAATTTTTTTTGTTTTGTAATTTCATGTGTTTTTCTTCAGGAATGATGCACTCTGGACTCGGTATGACTCAGATCAGTAACTTCATGTCTGCCATTGAAGTTCCAAGTATTCACCATAAGACAATGAAGGGCATTGAACGCAAGGTTTGCATTTTTTTATAACAAAATGTTAAATACACAATCATTAAATAAATAAGGCAAATGACTAATATTAAATCTTTAAATTCATTTATTATACATGTAGTTACAAATGTTTTATTTTAAGTTGCTGGTACTGCATGATGTTAAATGTAAGTTAGCTCAGATTATAAAATCCATTAATAATCATTTAAAACAAAATGCCAAGATTACATTTATCAATTTATGTTTATTTTAATTCTTGTGTGCAGGTTGGCAAGCATGTCCGAGCTGTTGCAAAAGAGTCCTGTAAAGAGGCACTGCAGCAAGAGAAGGCTGCCACTTTAAGTGAAACAAGGTAAAGTATGCATTGTGTCTGAATGATGAGTTTCAGTATATATAAACTTACATAGTGGTATAATATTTATTTTTCTTGCATAGTGGTATAATGTTTATTTTTGAGCACCTTGCTTATACACCATAATTATTATATAATAATGTCAGTTAGTAAAAATAGCCATCATAAACTTTCCATTTACTATTGTTATTACCTAAATGTAGCACTTGCCAGTCAGTTCAATATATTTCAGTCACAATATGTAAACATAACTCTTTAACAGTTTATAAATGTAGAAACCAGCAGCATATGCATACTATTTCTCCCACCAGACAAGGTTATAAAGGGACTGTTACAGTTCAGAATTGGCATTTAAAAAATGGAATTATAAAACATTACTTTGCAATATATATCATACTTTGTGTTTTGTTTTGCTATTTAGGTTAATACATTATTATTGGGTACCAGTTTGCACATGTTTACAAAAAATGGCAGATATTCATCAAACATAAACTTTGCACTTGTATAAATCAATGTGGTATCCAAATTTTCAAATTTTAACAAAACATGTATTCTACAAAAGGACAAACAAACATTGTTTACAGTTTGGCAACTTGGTGTTGCTTTGGATCACCATAAAGCTCGAAGAAACCTTTGAAAGATTATTTGTTCTGAGATGTAGCCCTTTTCAATTTTTTTTTCTGTTGCAGTTCAACAGCGACTGCATTCGACCAAACAGCCAACGGCCAATTCAAATATGATATGGGTTGGCAAAAACGTGGTTCGGGAAGATCATACGATAGCAAGTCGGGGGTGGGAACTTTGATTGGTAACCGGACAGGCAAAGTATGTGCGTACGGTGTTCGAATAAAAGATTGCAAGACATGTAACTACTACAAAGGAAAGGGACCAGTTCCAAGACATCAGTGCTTCAAGAATTGGAATGGAAGTTCAAAAGCGATGGAAGCAGACGTTGGTGGTGAGCTTGTGAAGGAAGTTGAGAAAGAAAATGTCAATGTTAGTGTTATGATAATGGACGACGATAGCACAACAATGGCTAGAATAAGACAGGAACTAGCACACAGTGTCGAAAAGTGGAGCGATCAGAATCACACTGTAAAACACTTGGGAAATAGTCTCTACAGTCTACAAAAGAAACATAAAGTTCTGTCTACCAAAGTTATCAAACATGTGCAGAAATGCTTTAACTATGCTCTTGCACAAAATAAAGGTAATGAAGAGGATTTTCAAGCAGCATTGAGACAGACAGTTCCTCATTTATTCGGAGAGCACGAATCATGTGGCCAGTGGTGTGGTTATCATAAGGACCCACAGAACTATAAACATAAAGGATTGCCTTATGGAAGGCCCCTCACTGGTGATATTTTGCGAGCAGAAATGGAATCTATTTTTAGTGTCTTCATTGCCAATGCTGCTAAAATTGCGCCAGGTGGATCAACGAAGGATGTCGAGTCATTTAACAATATGGTTGCGGCGAAAGCACCAAAGCGAATACATTTGTCTGGATCAGACAGTTTATCAAATCGAGTTGCATGTGCTGTTGCCCAGAAAAATGATGGCCATTCCTATATCAACACTTTGAACACTTCTCTTGGCGTGTCCCCTGGAAGGCTGATGGCAGAACGTGCAAGCAAACTGGCAGTACTAAAAAGAAGAAGAAATGAAACTGAGAAAACAGTTGAATTTAAAAAGAGGAGATTGGAAAGAAAGTTACACCAACGAAAATCCAATTCTTCAAGTGAAAGTCGAGAAGGTGTTACATATCAGTCAGGGATAGCGGCTTCCCATATCTCCAATGGCAGTCAAATACCTCTTCCTGTGACCAATCCAGACTGTGAAAACATATCATCTGATATCTTGAGAGATGCTAAGAAGGTTTTCTGTGACATTGAGACCACATCTTTACATGGAGATGCAGATATCATACAGATAGCTGCCGTTTGTGATAAATCTGAATTTAATAAGTATATCACTCCATCAAAAGCTGTGTCAACTTCCGCTTCAGCAGTGACACAGCTGACATCATATGGAAATGTTCTTTTCTACCAGGGCAAACCTGTGACAAGTGTTAATTTAATAGATGGATTGAGGTCATTCATTTCATGGCTTGAATCACGCAAACCATGCATCCTGATAGGTCACAATTTTAACAAGTTTGATTTCCCAAGAATAATCCGGGCATTTGAAATGTCAGGATTAACTGAAAATCTTGAGACAACAGTGCTGGGAACAGTTGATACCTACCCATTGTTTAAGCAAATGTTTCCTAAACTTGAAAGTTATTCACAGGAACATATTGTGTCTGTATATGTTCATGAAAAGTATGAGGCTCATAATGCGCTGAATGATGTACTAAGTCTACAGCAATTGTGTAATGTTGTATGTGTTTCTGTAGAGCAATTATCAACATCAAGTTGTTCTGTTAAATCAGCTGTTTGTAAGTGGAGATACAAAGAAGCAGGCAGAGAAAATGCTGTTACATTAAATTGTTTGAAACAAAACAAAGTGGTGTCAGCAGGAATGATTGACAAAATTGCACTAAGTGGACTTCGTCTCGAGCATTTGAAGCTTGCTGTATCTTGCTCGGGTCTAGATGGATTGACTCAGTTACTTAAGCCAAGGGTAACTAAACGAACAAACATTATTGTGGATATATACAATAGTGTGAATACTGTATTTTGAGTTATGCAAACAAGTAGAAGAATGTGACAATAAATGTCTTCTACTTAAAATGTATTCTGTACTTTAAAAAATTTGAGTCAATGTAGACTTAAAAAAATCAATATTGATTACAGTATTATTTCATTACAGTGGTGTATCAAAGACTAATAGGTTATTATAATTTCAAAAACTCATTATAGATTAGGAAGTTCATGTATGTAGTTAATGATTGTTTAACATATATGTCTCATTTGTCGTCTGTATTATCTCTATTTTACATGCACACTTTTTTTGTAGTATGGAAAAGTTTTCATAAAAATGCAATACTTTTGTTGGATTATGTTCGTATCGTACTCGAACTGTGTATATAAAATTGTTTTGTGTATATATTTTCTTAATGATTCCAACAATATTTTATTGCTAATAGATAAATTTATGCATAAAAATGGAATACCATGAATTGGTCAAGTCATGTCAAGAATTACAATTAATACCATTGATATGCCCCTTTAAGTGTATTGTATACATCTTGTTTTTAATTGGATACTGTATTAACCTACTTTTACTGTTCTCGATACACATTATTAAACGTTTGTGTTTTCATTTAAATTTAAATCTCTACTTTTGCCTTGGAATACAGCAATACATGTACTAGTATTTGTTTTGAACTTTAACATGTATATTGTTTGACTGGTTTTTAAATTGTATTTTACTACATGCAGTTGATTTGCAGTTGTGAACAAACGACCCTGGTGACCTATTTTTTTCTTTTTATTTTTTTTATAAAGTGATAACTCACGATACATTTGGGTAAGTTTGGACAAAATCTATGTGTGGGAAGGAATGTAATAATAATAAATGTGTTTTATGCATTCAACGAATTTTCATATGTGAAATTCTGTTGTTGTTTTTTTGTTCGAAAATTAATGCCAAAAAAATCAATCAGTCACATTAATGTTTTTTGATGATTTGGCAGTCAAATTAAATCAGTATTATATATACAGAGAGAGATAGAGGTTGTTTTCAACAGTTTTCTCACTAATTTACTCAATTTTTTATGTTATTGCCTTATTTGTGAATTTACACTAATGCTGAAATAGGCCTGTTGTTCAAGTGCGAATAAAAAATTACCAACAGTGGTGACCCATGATTTTTATTTTATTTTTCTATCAACAACAGATGGTTCTAGCTAAATACCAAAACTAATCAAATTCTATGTGTAACAAGAAATTCATTAAAACTGCAGCATACGTCCTTAAGATTCCTCCAAAAATCTTTCAATTGCCAGACATTTTGGAATTGCCTACTGAAATAGTTCTAATAAAACAACCATTACAACGAATTCAATCAAGGCTATGATCAGTTTTGACATGAATATTTTAGGTCGTGAAGTACAACGTAATTAAAGGCATTTCAATAGGTTGTATTTTATAAGAGGAGAATCATGCGAATTCGCTCGTGAACAAGGCTTACTGCTAAACAATCCTTAATATCTGAAATGTGAATCACACAAAAAAGTTTTTCAAAATGGTATATAATGTTGATCAGAAGTTTACAATGCCAATGTGCATGGGCATAATCCTTGGTATATTTTCTTAAAAACATGTACCGGTATCCTATAAAAAATATTTTAACTAAAGGTGCACTAAATGGAAAATTTTTATACCAAAGTTTGCTTTTTTTGAAGATGAATGATAACCCTATTCAAGTATTCTTAAATATCCAATGAAATCTTAACTTAATGTGTACATAGTGAAAGATTTTGTATAACAAAGCTTGTGGTTATTTGATCAGGGCTATGTGACACAAAGGAATTCACTGGGAGGGTAATCTCATTATCGAGCTTTTCAAAATTGTGTAGTGTCTATTGGTTAGTTTTCAAACATCATAATTGGACCATAGAATTTGTAATGCATATTATTTCAGCTAAACTTGTCTGCATTTTTTTTTATCAAAGTAGCACTGGTAACTACGTGCCAAACATATTTTAACGAGAAACGATAATAAATCTGTGATTGTGCTTTTGTGTGTTAACAATTGCTTTCACATTCCAATTTGAAGTCAGTCGCAAGGGATATGATATGCTTTGCAACTTAAGTTCTTAATTTATATACTCAGAGTAGTGTTTTATCTTATTTTACCTTCTACTACTTCTGTATTGAGCCATCAAATACAACAAAGTATGCGCCAATGCAATAGTAAAGTAACATGGACGAAGAACCAACACAGTTTAGACAGAAAGAGGCCTGAGCAAATCCAGTATGATACAATTTCACATTAACTATGAACATTAAACAAGAGGACCATAAAGCTCTAGGTCGCTCACCTGAGAGGCTAAGGAAATATATTGTTCTGAGAAAGTTTCACGAAGATTCAGCTAAGAATGTGGCCTGTGAAGTGTTCACAAGCTTAATCGTCTATTTGGTCTGTTGACCTACTTTTTGACCCCATGTGACCCCATTTCGAACATGTCCTAGATCTCATTGGGACAAATGTTCAGAGCAAGTGTGATGATTATTGGGTTATAAAGTCTATAAAGGTTCGTCAATCTCATGCAATGTCTCGCTATACGGTATTTACAAATTGAGTTTCAGTAAAGTATTTCAATTTGTTCTCGAGTTATCAAGCAGAATCTGTTTTTTTTTTCTATTTTTAGTAACAGTGACCTACCTCGACCAGAACCAACCCACACCAAATGCAATCCCAAGTAAATTATTGCTTTAAGGTATCTATTTTTGAAGATTAATTCTCGAGTTAGAAAGTGGAAATAAAAAGTTGATTCCGCCACCCCACCAACGGCACTGTAAAATGTCTTGAATGCCCATAATTTTGTCCAATCTCAAACTAGAGTTTTTCAAAATTGGCCTATTGGTTCATTTTAATATAGGGAATAAGAGTTTAAAGTTTCAATGAAATCCATCAAGCCATTCCTAATAAACTAGCTTTCCTAAAAGCTTTAACCTTTACAAATAGCTCATATGTAAAATTTTCAAGTGCATAAAGGCCCATAATTCTGACAAATTTCAAACTAGAGTAATTCAAATTAGCCTATGGGTTCAATTTTATATAGGGAATACATGTTTTAAGTTTAAATGAAATCCTTCAGGGCATTCCTGAGAAACTAGCTTACCAAAAATCACAAACCTATCCAAATCGTTTACATGTATATGTAAAATTTCTAAGTGTAAAAAGGCCCATAATTCTGACAAATTTCAAACTAGAGTTTCCAAACTATGCATATAGGATCATTTAAATATGGGAAATAAATATGTTCAGTTTGAATGAAAGCCCTCGAGCTCTTCCTGAGTAACTAGCCTACCAAAAAACTTACTCTTCAACCTAGCCCGAACACCAATGCCAATGCCGGGGCGAGTAGAAGTCGAGATAAAAATGTACCGAGATACCCAGGTGCACATGCAAACATATGTTTATAAAGTCTGAACACTCTAGTAGTTATACTTTTTGAGTTACACGCGACACAACAATATTTGATGGACGGTCGGACAGAAAGGGCATATCTACATTGTGTATGCCCCCCCCCCTGAAAGTGGGGAAATAAAAACATAAGTAATAACCTTAACATAATGCTTTAGCATATTACGTTTCATCTGATACCAATTTCAACAATTTTACAATCTCAGTTTTATGTTCTTTCTGCTCATGCTAATAGGGCTCAAGACCATCGACATCAGCAGATATTTTCAATTTCCTTTCTATCATTTTTTGCAGACCATTTATCAACGTCAGGTTGCTTTGACAACATCTCAAGGGCGTTTGATAACTGGCCAGTTATTACCGTACTTATAGAGTATAATGATTTCCTTCATCACTGCAACTGCATTATGGAAGACGTGTGATGTGTTCCCCCACTCAATATACATAATGCCTCAGTCACACATTCCCGATATTTACTGCCGTTTTTGAGCTGACAGCGTCCCGAATCAAATATGTCAAAAGTCGGGACAATATTTTGATATTCGGGGCTAGAAATTCAATTTTTGATCACAAGATCGAATATGTACAGACAGCGTCCAGAAAGAGTTTCAACAGAGTCCCGACAGTGTCCCGATTCCCCCGAATGCGATCCGACAGTTTCCTGACAGTGTCCCGACAGCGTTCGACATTCCCGACTGTTTGATTATTTGTATTGTTGCGCTATGGGTACGCTATCGGGAGCCATAATCGGGAATACATGTACCACCACCACTATTACTACTACATGTACCACCACCACTATTACTACGACATGTACCACCACCACTACTACTACGACACGTACCACCACCACTATTACTATGACATGTACCACCACCACTATTACTACGACATGTACCACCACCACTATTACTACGACATGTACCACCACCACTATTACTACGACATGTACCACCACCACCACCACCACTATTACTACTACACGTACCACCACCACCACCACCACTACTACTACTACATGTACCACCACCACTATTACTACTACATGTACCACCACCACCACTACCACTATAACTACTACATGTACCACCACCACTATTACAACTACATGTACCACCACCACTATTACAACTACATGTACCACCACCACTATTACAACTACATGTACCACCACCACTATAACTATTACATGTACCCCCACCACTATTACAACTACATGTACCACCACCACTATTACAACTACATGTACCACCACCACTATTACAACTACATGTACCACCACCACTATTACAACTACATGTACCACCACCACTATAACTATTACATGTACCACCACCACTATTACAACTACATGTACCACCACCACTATTACAACTACATGTAACACCACCACTATTACTACTACATGTAACACTACCACTATTACTACTACATGTACCACTACCACTATTACAACTACATGTACCACAACCACTATTACTCCTACATGTACCACTACCACTATAACTACTACATGTAACACTACCACTATTACGACTACATGTAACACCACCACTATTACTACTACATGTACCACCACCACTATTACAACTACATGTAACACCACCACTATTACTGCTACATGTAACACCACCACTATTACTCCTACATGTACCACCACCACTATTACAACTACATGTACCACCACCACTATTACTACTACATGTAACACCACCACTATTACTACTACATGTAACACCACCACTATTACTACTACATGTACCACCACCACTATTACTCCTACATGTACCACCACCACTATTACTACTACATGTACCACCACCACTATTACTACTACATATACCACCACCACTATTACAACTACATGTACCACCACCACTATTACAACTACATGTAACACTGCCACTATTACTCCTACATGTACCACCACCACTATTACTACTACATGTACCACTACCACTATTACTACTACATGTACCACCACTATTACTACTACATGTACCACTACCACTATTACTACTACATGTGCCACCACTATTACTACTACATGTACCACCACCACTATTACTACTACATGTACCACCACTATTACTACTACATGTACCACTACCACTATTACTACTACATGTACCACCACCACTATTACTACTACATGTACCACCACCACTATTACTACTACATGTACCACCACCACTATTACTACTACATGTACCACCACCACTATTACTACTTCATGTACCACCACCACTATTACTACTACATGTACCACCACCACTATTACTACTACATGTACCACCACCACTATTATTATTACATGTACCACCACCACCACCACCACCACTAAAACTACTACACGTACCACCACCACCACTATTACTCCTACATGTACCACCACCACCACCACCACTATTACTACTACATGTACCACCACCACCACCACCACTATTACTACTACATGTACCACCACCACCACCACCACTATTACTACTACACGTACCACCACCACCACTATTACTACTACATGTACCACCACCACTATTACTACTACATGTACCACCACCACTATTACTACTACATGTACCACCACCACTATTACTCTCACATGTACCACCACCACTATTACTCCTACATGTACCACTACCACTATTACTACTACATGTACCACTACCACTATTACAACTACATGTACCACCACCACTATTACTCCTACATGTACCACCACCACTATTACTACTACATGTACCACTACCACTATTATTATTACATGTACCACCACCACTATTACTCCTACATGTACCACCACCACTATTACTCCTACATGTACCACCACCACTATAACTACTACATGTACCACCACCACTATTACTACTACATGTACCACCACCACTATTACTACTACATGTACCACCACCACTATTACTCCTACATGTACCACCACCACTAATATTCCTACATGTACCACTACCACTATTATTCCTACATGTACCACCAATCCTATACTCCTACATGTACCACCAATCCTATACTACTACATGTACCACCACCACTATTATTCCTACATGTACCACCAATCCTATACTTCTACATGTACCACCACCACTACTACAAGTTTGCTGATGGTTCAAGACTTACTAGTGTTTGAAACGTTCAATGCAAAAGTTCATAAAGAAAGATGAACATTAATATATTTATAAGGTCTATAATATATATTTAGGAATATTGATTTAATTTCAGATCCTGTCCAAAACTGTTGATGATTGGGTGACTGTATTTTGAAATAATTTTAGGCTAAAATATGTGAATTCGATTTATTACTTTAGAAAAAGTAATTGAAATATAAATATGTTCATGCAAATATTTTATATTTGTGTATGTTGCAGTTTTATGGAAAATTAGTTAAACATTATGATAATAAAACTAAAATAAAATAAAACCATTTTTTGTAAGGTTTTTTTTGTCAACTATATTAAATTTGACGAAGTTGTTACTAAAATAAGTACGGTATTATGGTTTGAAATTACTGATTTCTATGTATAGTGGCAAATTAATTTGGCGCTATAGGAACAGTCTGTGTTAAATTTGGCACAGAACGGGTTAAGTATGCGTAGATTTATACGAATTCCAAGTCGGAAAAATCAGCATAATCAGATTCACACGGTTAATTAAGGAACTTAACAAAGGCATCATAATAAATATTAATAAATTTGCTCCGATTAAAGTTTTATACAGAGAGTGTGATTATACAGACCAAGTCATTTAAATTATTTTAAAAGTATGTTTAATATATTGTAAAACATTCCATTGTTCATAATTCCAAATTGTTTGAACTACATATATGGAGTTCAATAATATATGATGCAATTCGTTCATAAGCCAGTGCCGGCTTCGTATATTATCTGTTGCCAACACTAACGTTTTATTTATGCCAAAAGGAGTACAATTTACATTTTTACAGCTTTGATTTTCAGTCCAGTTACTTCAGTTAATGTTTACCTACTTAAGAATAACTGGGTTTTTTTTTTTTCGCTGTATTCAACAGTATTTCAGTCATATAACCTACTCACACTTTTCCTGGGTAAGCTGGTTTACCAGTATTAAGTAACCATACTTATGCCAGTAACTGACTGCTGCCCTACTTCAATCAGAGGTAGGGGGAGAATGGCCTTAGAAATAATTTCATGACCAATCCACACACAAGTTATGTGGCCGGGCTGGGAATCGAACCTGCGATCCTCTGATTTGTAGTCCAGCGCTCTACCAACTGAGCTAGCCGGCCCGGCTAGAAAACTATTAAAGATAGTATAAAGGTCCCACATCTACAAAAGTACAGAAAAAGCGACACATGACGTTAACGTTGACGCAGTTCAGCAAAACAGATTTAGCTCATTTTAAAGCATCTTTTTATTTTCTGGTAAAAGAACTGGAAAATATGGCACACAAATGTATCAGATGTTTTGTGAAAGTGTGATTTATTATAGAAACAGTGATTTATTATAGAAACAATGTATTTATTACTGAAAACAACAGATAACTAACGGAACTGTTTAGCGTTAAGCCATTCTTGTTGGACAGAGTCCGTTGCCTGTTCATATAGAAGCCGGAGAACGCATATTTGTTTGAATAGAATCCGTTTGGCTTATCCACCGTGTATATAATATGTCAATTATGATCTTAAACAAGTTTTCTGCAAATATAGGCTTATAATTTGCAGGTTGTAATTTTTTATTGTTTATCTCCAGTATAATATACTATTAAATTAGTTCTTATATTACAACTTCATGTAATTCAATCAATAATATTTAATAAACGGTATAATATATGCTTATTTTTTGTTAATTATTGATTTTGGTATGAATATTCCGACATGAATGTTTGGTGAAGTATATCTTAAACTAATAGAAATTCAATATGTTTAATTTTAAAAAGATCAATATTACTGGGCTAATGGACAAGTCTCCGGCAATCTGTTATATC
>JAPFQT010001041.1:0-22721 GCA_027627225.1 Congeria kusceri | reverse complement strand
GACGAGCAGCTCCCAGCGACGAATGACGATGACGTATGTGAAAAAACGAACGTACGCTCCGGATTAATACTAACTAACTACAGAAAAAGGCTTTTAAGGGGCGGTGTATTTTAAATTCGAGTTAGCGAGTAGCCCCCTTAACGACATACCTTCATTTCTTCAAAACTCAACAATCGATATATGTTTGTATCCAACCTAATTAACATTGTTCATTGCAAAATGATTTGGACATACTATCCACTTGGTTTTCCTGTACAATTACGAACAATCTCTTACTATCGATAACACTGTTATCGAGCAAGTCAATGATTTTAGTTTACTCGGAATAACTCACTGCTGACAAGCATCTGACTGCAATCTGACTGCAATTGCATATAAAAATACTTTAGGTCGTAAACTCAATTCTAAACTAGCTTTATCAAAACAGAATTAACTTCTTTCTTAACTACACAACAAGGAAATGATTGTATAACACATACATATGAACATCTATGGACTATTGATTTACATTATTGTGGACAGTACAGAAACACGATCAAACTTGAAAATTACGCCACTGTTTTATTATATATCATATAATAATCGAATCGTCCGTCCGTCTGTCCGTCCGTCCGACTGTTCATCTCTCCGGCCGTCCGTCAAGCTTCATGTGCGGAGCATAACTCCATTAGTATTGAATGGATTCAAATGAAACTCCATATAGTAATAGAGAACAATGAGAGGAAGTGCAGAGTACAATGACCAGACCACCACTCTTTCTTCAACATTTACAGAGTTATTGCCCTTTGTTTAATTTTTATATGTGCTGAACGTAACTACATTAATATTGAAGAGATTCAAATGAATAATATAATAATAGAAGACAATAAGAGGAAGTGCAGAGCACAAAGACCACAACTCTTTCTTCAATATGTACGGAGTTATTGTCCTCAGTTTTATTTCCTTATGTGAAGCATTAATTTTCTTGTGCGGAGCATTACTCCATTAGTATTTAAGGGATTCAAATGAAATTCATATAATGATAGAGTACAATGAAAGGAAGTGCAGAGTACAAGGAATATAACTCTTTCTTTAATAGTTATGGAGTTATTGCCCTTTGTTTAATGTGCATGTGCGAGCATAACTCCCTTAGTTTTGAAGAGATTCAAAAGAAAATTCTAATAATGATAGAGGACAATGAGAGAACGTGCAGAGCACAAGGACCATAACTCTTGCTTCAATATTTACGGGGTTATTGTCCTTTGTTTAATATTCTTGTGCGGAGCATAACAATATTAGTATTCAAGAGATTTAAATGAAACTTCAAATAATGATGGAGGACAATGAGAGGAAGTGCAGAGTACAAGAACCATAACTCTTTCTTTAATATTTATGGAGTTATTGCCCTTTGTTTTTTTTGCAGAGAATAACTCTATGAGTATTAAGGGATTTTAAATACAACCACATATATTAATAGAGGACGTTGAGAGGAACAGCGCAGTACAAGGACCATTTTTCATTGTTAATATTTATCTACTTATTGTCCGTTGTTTTATATTGTGCAGCTAATTACTACCTTAGTATTGAAGGAATTAAAAATAACACCACATATGTTGATAGAGGGCATAGAGAGGAAGAGCGAAGTACGAAAATGTCCGGGTCGAAAAGGGTGTGGGCCGAAACGAGACCCAACTATACAGTTGGCTCCAAAAGTTATACAAAAAAACGTCATTATGCATTTTTGTATGTGGTTTTATTTTAAATTCCTTCAACACTAATGGAGTTATGCTTAGCACAAGAAAATTAACTAAAGGGCAATAACTCCGTAAATAGTAAAGAAATAGTTATGGTCCTTGCACTCTGCAAATCCTTTAAAACCCGATATCGTTATATAAAATATCATTTAAATATCGTCAATACATTTCGAGTTATGTTCCGCAGAAGAAAATTACAATATGTAGTTGTGCTCTGCACATGAAAAATAAACCATAAGCAATAACTCCCAAAATATTGAAGAAAGAGTTATGGTTCTTGTACTCTGAACTCCTTTCAATACTAATTAAACGAAGGGCAATAACTTGTAAACATTGAAGACTGAGTTATGTTTCTTTTACTCTGCCCTTCCGCTGAAAGTCCTCTATCATTATATTAAATACCATTTGAATACCTTTGAGCGACACTCCGCAAAAGAAGCGGGACGGACAAACGGACGGACAGACTGATGGACGGATGGACGATGCGATCACTATATGCCCCCGAAGCTCCCTTCGACATCAGAAAATCAGTTATTTTGCTGAACAAATTCACAAAAACTCGCGGCCCGGATAGGAATGATCTTGTTTCAAGATAATTCCTAGATGGGCTAATGTATCTAGTGAATTTGTTCAGCCAAATTACTGGATTTCTGAGTGGCTAACTATGTCGTGGCTAACGAAATACTTAAGTTGTGTGTAAATGCAATTCAAAATAATTATGCAAGCTGGGAAGCTGAGGTTTAGTTTTAACAAACTTGGGATTAACACGAAAGGCCCAAAACACATGAAACATCTAAATTCAACGAATGTCATACTTTTAAGTAGATCTTTTATATTCGTATTTATATGATGTTCAATATTTAACGGTCATTATCGGGTTGATATTTTGAAAATTTTGTGTCGTCTAATACAATATGCTAGCGGAAAGAAATCATCATTAGTGCTTACACTTTTAAAAGATTATTTCACGAAAGGCATTCGACAACAAAACATATCTGGCGTTTGCTTATTCACTCTCGCATGCTGCATAGACACTGTGGTTGGGTTAATATTACAAAACGCTACGTGTGCTAACTAGGAACTAAAGCAAGTGTATGCCTCTTTTCCCTTTGTCCGTTTCTGTATCCGCATTGCGCAAACCTGTATCAGCAGGAAATCGAACAAGCTAGGAACAGTTGAACCGTTTCCATGTGTCCACATTCCGTATCTGCATAGCGCATCCGCAAAAACCGTCAGCAAAATAGTTCTTTAAGCGATTTTATGCGGTTGCGAGGTGAACGAAACCCTTTCAGATGTTAAAGCATGCAAAACGAACACCCTCCAAGACTTCAGTATTCGGTAGTGGACAGCTTGCATACAGCAGGTTACCATGGAAACCAAGAAAAGCGTTAGTTTTTATGGATGCCTTTTGTTGAAATGGATGTTCAAAGGATAAGATTCAAATGATTGGAACGCAGTAAAATAAATGTTAATACCATTTATTGTAATCCTTTTACCCATTTATCACCAGCGCAATTTTATCGAACAAGAGTGTTAAATAATAGTAATCTGCCATAAGTGCACTTCAAAATAGTCAATAGTGTTACCTTATGCGTGAGAACATGACACAAGATGTTGACCTTTTTGTGTGTAAATGCAATTCAAAAATGTGCGATAATTTTCTAACGTACCAAGCTGGCCCATAGTGGTTTCGTTTGAATAACCTTGAATATAGCATCAAAAGTCCAACACAAACATCCTAAACATATAAAATCAACGCATGTAATATTTTTCTGTATAGTATATGCTAATATTTGACCGCGATATCAGAATTGTTAATTTTTTGTAAAGTTGTGTTTCGTCTGATACAATGATAAACAAAATCTCTACAGCTTACGCCGTATTCGCGTTGGAGTGTTTACACAATATTAAGTCGCTTAACCCGAAAATAATGCAACGCAAAATGATTTACTGATTTGTATGAATATGCTACGCAAATGCGAGTTACAGTGGAGTCAATTTTACATGTCTACATGTGGGAAAAGCTTAAGGTCTCATTTATTACCCGAGATATGGTTAACCAGATCAAGACACTTGCGCATATAGTTCATATTATCCTACCAGTAAAACGTGACGGGGAGTCGTTGCAATAAAAATTTATCATAATAATTGCAACCTTATTAATTGTTCTAGTAATTTGTGAACAGTAAAATGGCTGTTTCCACAAATCAAATATTCTCATTGTGGCCGTTGCTGTTTGGCCATGCGCGTATTAAATATATCGCCAGCTATTAATAGTACATAGTCAGTCAACTATGACTGTGCCACTAGTGATCTAGTTATATTTAAAACATACTTATGCAAGGAATATTGTCCATTCATCCAGTTTCATAAGATGTACCACCTGCTATTTTGTGTCAACTAGGCGGTTCAGAAATATGTTGATATACAAAATAAAACAGAAATCGTTTATAATGGACGTCTTACAACGTGCTCTTTGTGTCAACTATTTGTGAACAATAATGTGTTAACCGAGTTTCTGCAAAGATTGGATAAAACACTAAATTAAGAAAAACAATGTCGATTTAGAGTTGTTTATCGGTTGATAAACAACGATTTAGAGTTCTGACACGTACTAAGTAAACCACGAGGGCATCAGTCCGATTGGTTTAATACATTGCATCAGAGCGACAGATCGCTGCTTGTAAGCTGATAAACAAGATAATTTAAAAATTATTTCGAGTCTTACATGACCTGAACACGTATTCTGCCATTACAATGCGAACTATATGAAATTAGTTATACGGCCATTCTCCCCCTACCTCTAATTCGAGTAGGGCAGTTGTCAGTTACTTGCATAAATATGTGTATTTAGTACTGGTATAAAACCGCTTAGATCGGCTAAGCTTGCACAGCGAAAGTGTGAGCAGGTTAACTGACCGCTGTGATATGACTGAAGTACTGTTAAAAAAGGCAAAAAATCCAAGCAAACATACTTAACAGTTTGGGAACTATTTTTCGGTTTGTTTATTGGTAGTTAAACAACGGGGAATTATTTTTTTTGTCTATAGAAAACTCTGCTCGTGTCATGTTCGGATAGTTTACATATGACTGTAATTTGTCGAAACGTCTTTTGTGTGATATAAACAATTTCAACATTAAAAAATATAATGTTAAATGACTTCTAAGAAAATGCATCTCACGGGTGCTAGTCACCCGCACATCACACAACAGAAATCATTCGCGATTTCGACAAAAGCGCATGTTGTGTATAAATAAACTGCGAAATCTTCAAATTTCAATTAATTCGGTGTGACATCAAAATACACAGGAGACACGTTTTTGTTTTAATGACACAACTATCTACACCAGTGTCCATTATGTGAAATATACCATTAAAAAGAATAAAAAACGTATTATTTGATAAACGGCATACTTTCTACCTATTTACTAGTATCTAACTTAACAAATGTATGTATATATATGAATCGCTGATCTTATTTTAGAGTTATCCCTAAACTAACTTGTATTTTTCGTAGTTAGTTGCATGAGGTTGTCAAGCGAAATTAGAAACCCTACATTGGTTTTAATAGATCAGTTAAAAACAAACTATGTTAAATGTGCAAATGTATTGTATAACAGAGTAAATCAAGAATGAATAAATCGATAGAGGTTTACATGCGAACGTTATGCATTATGAATTGCAAAATAAAATCTTAGTTTTATTCAAAATAAACAACAATAATATAAACAGGTACGTAACAATCATCCTACAATGAGTTTAAGTGATGTACAATGATCGTTACATGACACTACTGAATGACGGGAAACAATAATCTACATGTATATTCCTTCCACAGTCTTTGTAACAGCTAGGTGTAGGGTCTAGGTTGAAAAGTCTCGAACATAATGAGGACAAGGCGATCTAGTTTCTAGGCTGACGATGCTATCTAAGCTGAAATATTAGGACGCCAACCGTCTTTAAGCGTTTCGAATTTCAGTATCTGAATTTTAGTTGCATTAACCGGGGGTTCTTTTAGCAGTATCTGTATGTCATTATTGGAGAAGAATTTACCATCCAAACGGTGTTGGTAACACTTGTCAGCAATTTCATAAAGGTTGCACTGTTTCAATAGGTGGGAAATTTCATCAACAGACAACTTGTAAAAGTCTTCGCTCGTTTGTCCTGGACACAGAATGTGTTGCATGTCTTTCTGCAGTATGTTCGCGTACTCTGGCTTGTTGTTCGCGTGTTCTGAGTGAGTTGTCCCCGGAAGTGTTGCGTGATTGTCACGTGGCTCGGCGTTTGTCGTAGTTGGAACGCTGGGAAGGGTTCCATGGTTACCATGGTTACTGGTACTCGGCATGGGCGGCGCAGGTCTGTTAGGCAAAGGGCTATCCGGACTGCGAGGAGTGTTTCTCGGGGGTACCGTTGGCTTCCGGATTAGGTAACGGTCTGAATCCTCGTAGCTGTGGTCAGAAACTATTTCCAGTTGGGGACGCCTTTCTCTGCCTGTCGAAGAGGGACAGCTGGAGCCGGATTTGCTCCCGCGTGGTGTCGCTGGAACGCTCGGTGTAGTTTCGACGCTCTGTTGCGCTTCATTACCACCAGGGGGCGGGGCAGGGGGTCTCCGGTATCCCATAAGTAATTCGTTTGGAGTTAATTTGTCGTCTGATTCATCGAACAAAGACATAGGCTTTGAGCGTCTGTACAAGGGATTACTCAGATATCCACCTGGTTCAGGCATGCGCATTGTTTTTCCTCGTTGTTTGCGCCGTAGCGATTTGATATGGCTTAAAACGCTGTGAAATAGCCCTATTTTCTTTTTATCATTCTCCGAAGCCTGTCCAAAAGACCGGAAGAAAAGCTAGCTGTGAAATCATTGTTATTGTCTAACATTATAATAATAAGAGTCATAATAATAATAATAATAATAATAATAATAACATTATCATAATCTTATTGTTGTCACCATTGTCATAACTATTGATAGAGTCATTGCCATCCCATTATAATTACATTTGAATTCAATACTGATATATGCAAAAGTAATTTATATGCTTTTACACAACTCAAGTTTTAAGAACGGTAACAAAACACTGTCATAATAATTATAATAACTAATTGTTATTACCTGAGGACATGTTTTGCGAATTCGTTCTGAAACAAGAAAATAACGGAATGTTAACCATTGTTTTCGATGCATCTAACGTTAAAGTCAAGCAACAACTCACACCACTTATTTACGCTACTTAGCCAACCTTGCTTATCATGTATTCATAATACTCAAACCACCACACACATCCTCTTTGATATATGATGCATACAGAATAACAGGTGACAGCCTGTTTTAGGTAAGGCTTGGTCGTTTGTAATGTATTAGATAAGGCTTGGTCGTTTGTAATGTATTAGATATGGCTTGGTTGTTTGTAATGTATTAGATATGGCTTGGTCGTTTGTAACGGTTTAGGTAAGGCTTGGTCGTTGGTAATGTATTAGGTAAGGCTTGAAAACAAAAGACAAATGAGGATCATTAGCAAAGCTGAGTCATCAAAAGTGGTTTTTCTTAAGTCTGAATCAGTTCTTTATTCTTAAGTCTAACAATGGGTTAGACTTCTATTTCAATATGGGGGTCCAGAAATATATATACGTCCAGACGGCGTCACGTGCATTTGTTCTTGCTATATTTTTATTCAAATTTTCAACATGTTTTTGATATTTCTTTGTGAAATAAATATTTGTTGGTATGTAATGGTTTGTTTGTTTTGTCGCGGTTATAAATGTTTACTTTATATCAGAGTTTATATTCCAGAAACATCCTAAGTAAAATCCGTTACTTTACATTTTAAAATAATCATTTGTCTAGAACTTCTTATTCTATTTGCAGTTGTTCGTGTGTATTGATTATCGATTATATTAATAGCTATTGTTAACTGTTAAATGACTCACAAAAGTATGTGTAGTTTTACAATTTATAACATTAAAAAAAATAAGGGAAATTATATTAAGATGAACTTAAAATGTTTCTGGAATATGGGTTCTGGTCATTATTCCTTATTGCCAAGGAATTGTCTGACATAGATATATCAACCTGATATAGCAAATTGCTATATCAGGTTGATATATCGGGAGAACGTAATATGGACCAGATTTCACAAAGCTCATCAAGAACATTTTAACTTAACTTGTTCTTAAGTGGAATTTATAGGTGTATTATTATACGCGAAATACAATGATTTCTGTTCAAACATGCTTAAATTATGAAAATATTGTTCTATATTTACGTCATTTAATAATAAAGCGAGTGTCAAAAATCTATAAAAAAAAAAAAACAACAACAACACATATTTAGGTAATATTACTAGTAAGATATTAAGATTCCTTAAGTTTCTTATAAGAAACCTTGCGAATAACGGCCCAGCTGTGACTTACAGGTATGATGGTAGAGTGACATACCTGGTATAGGTGGAGATATTTTGGTGTAGTCGCTGTGGCTGTCGGTGTCTTCTGTTTCGTCCGTGGAGGCTATCAATATGGACCAGATTTCACAAAGCTCATCAAGAACATTTTAACTTAACTTGTTCTTAAGTGGAACTTATAGGTGTATTATTATACGCGAAATACAATGATTTTTGTTTAAACATGCTTAAAATAAAAATATATTGTTCTATATTTACGTCATTTAATAATAAAGTGAGTGTCAAAAGTCTATCAAAAAAACAACCACATATTAAGGTAATATTACTAGTAAGATATTAAAATTCCTTAAGTTTCTTATAAGAAACCTTGCGAATAACGGCCCAGCTGTGACTTAAAGGTATGATGGTATAGTGACATACCTGGTATAGGTGGAGCTATTTTGGTGTCTTCTGTTTCACCGTCCGTGGATGCTGTCAACAGACAAAACAACTTGGTTATCTACAATTGATAGGTGAACGCTGTATTAACATACAGATCTATTTTTGTGAGGTGAACTGTTTCTGCTTCATTTATACTCTTCGTATATACAAGTTCATGGAAACATATATATTTTTCAATTATGTGAGTATTGTAGCAAACTAAATGTGTTCATAAAGTATGAAATTTTTTTTTTTTTTTTTTTTTTTTCTTCTTTTATTTTCTTTTTTTTTAAGAACATGGTATAATAGCATGCATAAATTCAAGATAGGTTTGCTCTATATGTAGATTGCATTTCGGTAAATATATATCATCGGGTTGCAATTTTTGTGACATAGGAAAAACTAACATACAAAATATATACAACATTAGTGCACAACGTACATTCCATATTCCATCACAATGCTAAACATACTCAACCAGCTAACTTCTAAAAGATTTTTTATTTCTTTATTCTGGTATTGAAGGAATTTAAAAAATTTCATTAAGATCATTAACAATTTGCATGTTTGGCTCGCATAGTTCTCTTACTAGCGACCACCTTGTTATTTCGTTTTCGGTTTGTTTAGAGGCGGAATATGTTTTATAAGATAATGTCATATTATTTATAAGACCGTTGTAATTTGGAATATACTTATTTTTTCTACAACAAAATATATATCGTTTGATTTCGAGGCATAATATATCCAGACTTTGGTTGTCTTTCTGTGTGCTACCTAAAATAAACGTTTTACAATCTATTGGTCTCGTGAAATTTATATTCCGTATTTGTATAAGGTCTTCATTTATTTTATTGATCAGGCAGTATACTTTTTCACAATTCCAGAAAACATGTATAATTGTTTCTTCACATTGGTGACAAAAAGTGCAAGCATTGTTATTCAATAGTTTCATTTTGTACATGAGAGAGTTTGTTCCTAATATATTATGAACGATCCTAAGTTGGAACCATTGCATATAACTATCTCTTGTTATATCAAATATTGTTTTAAAAATATATTTCCATTCCACTTCTGATATTACAAAATTGTTCCATATGGTTTTACATTTAGGTTCTATGTTATTTTGAATAAAACAATTATACACTGATCTATCTTTGCTTTCGCAACATATAAAATTTTTAGCATAGCATGACAGAGATGGACCGTGTATTAAAACGTCTTTACTACTAAATTGTAACTTGTACTTTTTAATCAGAGCTTTAACTGTTTTTACGAGTCCTTCGAAGTGAATAAAAGTAATCGCATTTCCAGTGATAATTTCTAACTGTGTTTTTTCCAAAAAGGTGTTTGAGTCCATAATAATATCCCTTACAAATCTGATGCCTCTGTCATACCATGCTTTAAAAAACAATGGTTCATTTCCAATTTGAAAATTGTGATTGTAAAACAAAGGCATATTAAGAATACTATCAACCTCAGTAAGTTTTAACACATCAACAAATCCTTCATAACATGTAAACACTTCAGACCAAAATTCATTTTTGATACGTTTCTTTATTATGGTTGTATACAGTTTTCCCGTGTTAAACAATTTGGATATATCAAACATAGATCTTATAAGAACTGCACATTTGCTATCACAACATGTATATAATTTTCTTAGCCAAGATAGCTTGATTTTTTTGCAGTATGCAAAAATGTCTACCATTTGCATTCCACCTTTCTCGTAACTTTGTACAATTGTAGTGCTTTTAATCTTGTAAGGCAGACCTCCACAAACAACATCAAACAATACTTTATTTAGCTTGTCTAGAATTTCTCTCTTTGGGGTGGGTATTGCAAAAAAACAATGAGTAAATAGCGGGGGTATTAATGATTTTATAACTATAATCCTGCCAATGGGTGTTAGTTTTCTCTTATTCCATTGGTTAATTAAATTTACTGTTTTATTAAATTTATCAGCAAAATTTAAGTCAGTCATTGTCTTCAGATCTACATCAAATGTAATTCCTAACAATTTAAATCTGGTGTTTCCCCATATAAGTTTATATTTTGTTTTGATAGATCTAGAGATGTACTTTAAAGATCCAATCCAAATTACGTGAGTGTTGTCAAAGTTTACCTTTAAGCCAGAAAACAACGCAAATTCATGGAGCAGGTCAAGAGCAGAGTTTAGAGAATTTTCCGAACCATCCAACAATAAAGAAGTGTCGTCTGCAAATTGAGATATTTTATATTCTATACCGTTAATAAGTATTCCTTTTATAGATTTGCAATGCTTAATCTTGATAGCTAAAACTTCTGCACAAAGAATAAAAATGTATGGCGATATAGGATCACCCTGCCTACAGCCGCGGCCTATTGAGAAGCTTTCTGACAAAAATCCGTTTAACTGAAATTGTTTGGTAAATTAGATAAAACTACTACATTTACAACAAGGGTTTGCTATTACGACAATGAGATTATTGAAATTAATGTAATACTTATTTAGTGTATTGCTGTCTTAATGTCAACCATTTATTATGTATCTGACTGCACATGGGATACTTACAATTAAATGTTATCCCCTCCTTTGTCACACGGAGTCGGCCTGCATTGGGGTCAAAGAAGAAAAGGTTTGGACTTTTGAGACACACAGCGTTGGGCGGGTCCTGGGGTATTATATACAACCTGTCCGAGACAAAATCCGAATGAGTACACGCGGAGTACTTTCTCTGAATGTAGTTAGTTTTTAGGAGTTTATCGTTAAAGTGACGCTTCTGAACCATCAACGTCCGTGCGCGCGACTCAGGGGTGACCAACGTGCTGTACGATTTAGCTTCGTTTTCGCGTTTCCAAGCGACGACCACGTTCAGCTTTTCGATTCCCAGTATCTCGAGCGGTCCTTCCACCATAGTGAGTGCGGAACTCAAACACCGTGGGGAAAAAGTTGGCCATCTGCAGGTACTGCATCGTGTACAGAGAGTCGTCGCCAATGGCGCTGAAGTGCACGCGCAACGTGTCCTTGAATGACACGTGCTGTGACTGGAACGAGCACTGGAGGTAGTGCGCCTTGTCGATGGAGCACGTGAACACGCGCTTGACAATGAGCACCGTGTTCGCCGGAACCAGCGTGTTCATGCCGCTGCCGCCTGGCGGGATCGACATCACATCCTGGTGAACTAGAAGCCTTCTCGGCATGTCCTTGATCACCTTCAATAAGCGATGACATCACAAGTGACGTCATAGTAGATAGTACTACTGCGACAATTACTACTTGGATGGTATACTCGTATTTGAGGAAGAAAAAAGTACTTGTAAATGTTTGCCTGTTATCAAACGTTATCGTACTGGAGTGCAACCTGTATTTTCATAAAATAAACATATCATTACATATAATATATATTTTAGTACTCAGTCGTACGCTAACATTACCTGTTGATTATATAAATGTTTAAATAAGCAGGTATTTAGAACAAGACGTTTGAAAATTGTTTCTTAAATTGTATATCTCTTATGTTTAAGAGGTTGGTTTCACAACTGATGCAGCATGAAAACTAAACAGTATTTATTTTAGTAAATAAATTAACTTCTTATTTTCCAATTTAATGCAGGAGATAAATTAAATAACAGTATATCTTCTCTGTCTGAATCTGATTAGTCAATATACTGTTGACATTTATCACGGCCTCGGCCCGCTTATATATACATTACTATACACGTTGATTTTGGCTTCTAGCCTGTTTGTTGCATGTGTTTGTTTATTTATGTTCTGTCACTTCCTGAACCAGCAACTAATAGGTCACTTAAGGTTTCTGTTTCAATAATGTTTTCACGCGACTGCAAGGATGAGTAATTCAACGGTAACTTGAGAGCTGTTGTGGGTTTTTGAAACGATTGTTGATATGTAATTTATCGGATCCGCCGACGAAATCGTTTTTTGAAAATACAAAATTTCAAAAATTGGAACACAACGTTTTTTGTAAAAATCAAAAAAAAGAAAGGATCAAAAATCGTTCTTTTCCCCCAAAGATTCCGTATTCCTTAAGAATATTTTAAAAATAGTTTATAACTTACAATTATAATGTATAAACGCAGCGAAACATATAATAATTAATAATTAATAATTAGCGTACATCATGTTGACTAAATATAGATGTTTCTATAACATGTAATATTATCACTATTGTCGTTTGTTTATAATAAAATTTTATTTTTATTTTTTATTTTATGTTCGCCTCCTAGAAGGCAATTCTTCCTGATTTATGGTTTTAGGCTAAAACATATGTATCTCTTTATCAAAAACCACATCGTATTGATTTCATTGGCTGTTGAGAGCGACATTGACCTTCAAGATCACCATACAATTACGAAATAAGTGTATATTCAAATTATCAAATATAGTTTTAAATAGTATTATTGGGTTTTTAATTTAAAATTGGTATAGAGAAATCAACTTGCATTAATTGTATTTGAAATATTTTGAACGTTATGCAAGCGACCATATTTAAAGCTTATTAACCATTTGCATGTGATTATAAAATTTGGTTTTACTATATCTAAACTGTATTTATAGAAAAGATTCACTTTACATTCTCAACCTTACTAGTTTCATTTATATATTAGATCTATTAAATATTGTTATACATTCATTTTAAAATTGTATTATGATTTTGAATAGCAATGTTTCTTTAAATTAAAAGCTATGTGTGCACGTGATTAAAATTGCTTTACAAAACTAAGATATTCTTTACTTGGACTGGAATTCGCAAAACTAGTAAGTAACACCTGAACTTAACGGTTTAAGTTTTACTTAAAAACGTTCGCAACAAAAAGAAAATAATTGGGTTAATTTCTCCTTTTGCTTCATTTTTTTCTTTAATGTATATAGGTTACAATATACTAATTTCATCTCAAATGTCCATTCAAAATAAATAGTTTTAATAGTAAAAGTTCATAAAGCATATACAATAATCAAAAATACACTATGCAATTTATTTCCAAACAAATTTAGTTTAGAAATGATCCATTAAATATCTTCATTATATTGATACGTTGTTTATGAATGTTAAAACGAAACAGGAAAAAGGCTACACAGGTACCCTATATGAAATCCAATATTTTCCAAACAAGTTTGGTGAGCCATTCTTTTTATTAATGTTTTGGTGTAAGTATACTTTGTTGCTTGTCTGTGCGAAATATCAAGAATTTTAAGAAATTTGAAGTTTCAGAAAGCATTATTAGTTTTCCTGTTTGACACACTTAAATGTCCAGTCAAATTCATTATTTAAGTAGTAAATGTAGGTAAAACGTTTTTATTATCAACATACACATGTATATTGCCAAACAAAGCATGTACAAACATATCAGTTGAAAGAACCATAACCTTGTTTGAAAAATAACTATCCTATATACTTAAAACAGTGATAAAAATCCAAACTGAAAAAGGGGCTTCGATAGGTACCGTATTCAAAACCCAATATTTCCGGAACAAGACCGGTGACCCCTATTTTTTAAGACTGCTTTAGTTTCAGTATGCAATGACGCATGTATGTGGGATCTTATAACAAAATCTGTAGTTTGGAACAAAAGATATTCGTATATTTGATAAATGATGGATGTTTTCCCAGGCAAATTTAATGCAAAATTCATCTCGTTAAGTGTCAATTACAAGTCATTTGTTAAATTATAACTGAAGGTAAAGCGCGTTTTATCATTAAACTGCACTTGTATATTACCAAACGAAACATTAAAAAGATGCATTTAAAAATCTCAATCTTGGTTTGAAAATAAACGCTTTATATTACTCAACATTTTAAGTAACACAAACTGAAAAAAGGCTTCGACAGGTACCGTATACAAAATTCAATATTTCCGTAAAAAGGTCGGGGACCCCTATTTTTTTAAGACTGTTTTAGTTTTAGGATACATTGATGTATGTTTGTGCCAAGGTTTAAGAAAGTCTGTCGTTGGGAAAAATTTGAAGGAAATTGTTGCGAACGTCTTTAAAGGCACTATGTTTACAAAAATATGTTTCCAATAGCAAGTGTAAACAATATAGTACAAAATGAGATTTTTTATAAAAACAAGTCGGCGAAAATGAAGCAACTGGACAAACCACAACAATAAATTATTACCAGATAAACAACTCAAAATAGAAAATTATTTTTAAATGACGCAATATTTACAATATAATATTCATCAAGCGTGCTATAATGCTTCTTAATATACAATAATCTGTTTGAAATATGTTCAACAAAATTGATCAATTTGCAAATATGTGAATAAGTCGCTTGAATTGAACATTTCTGATCAGATCAAATATTAACTTTGATGACATAAAGATTCACAATACGGTAAAATAAGAAGCCTTTTTCAACATTATTCAAAATGCAAAATTGTATTGCAATTTTATCCATACAACTCTGAAGGGTACTATAAAGTACACAATACTGTATTATGAATACGGGCCAAGATCAAGTTTTGTCCTTTCAAATAAAACCGGTACAAACCTAACTAGTAGTGTGTTTCTATTTTCTGAATTCTTAATACTGATAAATATCGATAATAATAAAGACTTATTTTTAGCTTGCTATAAATAGATATGTAAAAAATATGGCCTTTTTATCGATTGATAAAAATCGAATCTGTAATGTATATGAAAGTTTGGCGGAATATTATTAGCTGTATACGTTATTGTTCTTCGTGTCAAACATAATTTTTTTTAAACATTATTGAGGCATTTGGACCGTATTTCCCATAAATATAGTCATATATGTAAATAATACTTAATTTTATTTCCATTTTCTCGTATACATTTTCTATAGCAATAACATATTGATGGAATCGTTAAGAAAACAATTTATACAAAGCCAAAACAAATTCTGGATACACATTCCAAGAGGATTGCGAAGTCACGCCTACAAACTCGAGCACTTCAAAAAAAACTTGTACACGCTACAGTCAAATCGATTTTACTACCACTACTATTTTTATCCGCGCCCGCGAAAAGTGTCACGGTGACCATTGTATTAAAATTATATAGATTTGTCAACTGATTATAGAAACAAAGTCATCGTATTTAACAATACTTCAATAATAATTCTCTGTAAAAAAAAATTAATTGTGCATATGTTATTGTCGATCTACCGTCGATACCCTCCTTTAAGGTACCAATTCCGCTTTAAATTAACACTATTTAGAAATAATAAAATCCTACTTTATTTAGAATTAAAGCAAAAACGTAGTATTCGATGTCTTACTATAATCTAAAACAAGCTTTATAATGCCGCTTTTATGGTATTTTTTGTTTCAATGAAATCTCTTCTCGACATAAATCCACTGTAGGCGGAAAGTGTCGTCCTGGATTAGCCTGTCCGGAACGACACTTTACGCACATGCATTCAGCCCGGCTTTCCCACGACACACCGGGCATATAGATTTACCCATGTCCGTCCGTCCATCCGTCCTTCCGTCAGTCCGTCCTTCTGTTGTTTTTTTTGTGTCGCCTGTAACTCAAAACGTATAACTGCTAGAGTGATAAAACTTTATAAACATATTCATCAGCATATGAACTTGTGCACCTGGGTATTTTGGTGCAGTTTTTTCAATAAAAAAGGATATATGGCCCTTTATGAGCAAAACATGACATCTTTGGACTTGTGTCGCGTATAACTCGAAAGGTGTAACTGCTTGAGTGATGAAACTTTAGAAATATATTCATCAGCATGTGGACTGGTGCACCTGGGTATTTCGATGCAGTTTTTTCGACATCAGAGGAGTTGCCCTTTTAGCAAACATATTTATAAGCACGTGAACTTGTGCACCGTATTTTGCTGCTGATTTGTCATAGACCATCCGAGTTAAGACCCCTTTTTAACAAAAGATGACATTTTTTGGATTTCTGTCGCGTGTAACTCGAAAATTATAACTGCTAGAGTGATGAAACTTTATAGACATATGTATCAGTATGTGAACATGTCCACCTGGGTATTGTAATTGCATAGGGTTTAGTGACAACCCGAGGAATGTGGGGACACCCGTGTCTTTTGTACACATGTCTAGTTACTTCGGAGTTAATGTACCGGTATATGGGCCCAGATTCCGTATCTACGTAAATTCTCACTCTCATACTTAGACTCACTTGAACATATTAACCCATTAGAAAGCTTGTTAAAAAGATTTGATTTTAGCCAAATTATACGTTAAGTTTTAGTTTATATGAATGTTCACAGTTATGGGGCAGAATCTTAAATGGTTGCACTTTCGATAGCAGTCAATCTTTACCGGTTTACTGTCAACATTGTAAATGAAGCGATAAAATATAATACAAATGTAAACCTAGTCACTATTGTGTTGCAGTTTTTCTGCCATATTTCGTGCAAGACATGCCATACTAACGCGATGTATATTGTTCTAGATATGCTATATTAACGCGATGTATATTGTTCTAGACATGCCATATTAACCCGATGTATCTTGTTCTAGACATGCCATATTAACGCGATTTATCTTGTTCTGGATATGCCATATTAACGCGATGTATCTTGTTATAGACATGCCATATTTTAACGCGATGTATCTTGTTCTAGACATGCCATATTAACGCGATGTATCTTGGTCAAGACATGCCATATTAACGCGATGTATCTTGTTCAAGACATGCCATATTAACGCGATGTATATTGTTCTAGACATATCATATTAACGCGATGTATCTTGTTCTAGGCATGCCATACTAACGCGATGTATCTTGTTCTAGACGTGCCATATTAACGCGATGTATCCTCTTCTGGACATGCCATATTAATGCGATATATATTGTTCTGGACATTGCATATTTTAACGCGATGTGTCTTGTTCTAGACATGCCATATTAACGCGATGTATCTTGTTCTACACACGCCATATTTAACGCGATGTTTCTTGTTCTAGACATTCATATTAACGCGATGTATCTTGTTCTAGACGTACCATATTAACGCGATGTATTGTTCAATACTGGATGCTAGTTTTCGGTAAAAATTAATTGTATGACGAACAATGGCTTTCGCTTCGCAATCAATACAAATGAGTCAGATTGCTGAGCACAATTGGTGCTCCGGATATTCATGTAGTCGACAAATTTGTCAAATATGTTAAAATGAAAAGCGAAAATGTCGGTTTACTGATTTTTAAAAAAATCTGAGAATATCAAGTTTCACTTGGGTAATAATTACGTATACTTACTAAGTCAGTATATACACAAAGGTCCTTATTGATAGAGCTGAATTAGATCTCAAACATAATTGTTTAATACATGTATATCTACCTATCAGACACAATACGTACCTTTGCAATTGACGTATATCTCGTTCGTTTGCCAGGCCTAGTGCAAAGTTTTAACTTCAAAGGAACCTGCAGAGGCATCAGGTACTCCTTGTCCAGAAACATCTGCCTCTCTGCCACGAACTCGCCGTAATGCGCCTTTTGCGCCTGCTTCTCGTCGTGCACGTCTAAAACCCGTATCCGCGCGTACGGTATGGTCCGCTTCCCCTCCACCATTATCTCCACCCCGTCCTGGAACCAGCCGGCGTCCTCGTAGGCATCGTTCTTGTATGTTTAGTTGATCCGCACCACCATGGGCGCGTCGCCCCTCGACACAGCCTCCCACAGCGTCTCTTCCGGTGTCCGGTAATTGTCGTCCAGGCTTTCCGACATTGTGTAGTAAGCCGTATTCGCTTTCAAGAATCCACACTTATTTACTTCAATTATTCAAAATTGTATTTCGTAAAATCCAATCTATGACTGACGATCAAATGTTAAATGGTTGAGTTCGCATAAATTTATTCGATAGAAAAGTCATTATACCGACGCGTTTAAAAGTATGCATTCACTTTATGCACGGTTATAATTTAGCGAAAATATTTATTATAATATTGTCATAATGCAGCAAGCATATTAACGCAATCCGCAACAGACTTCTATTTGACTATTATTGTCGTTTTAAACCTTTCAATGTATATGACGTTCATAGCACAATCTACTGGCTATATATGGAGAGAAACATTTGACGTTTAAAACTTCCTCATTGCTGTTTATACGTACAGTCCAACGCATTGTCACTAAACAGAAAAGGGTATATCGACACTACCTTCGTACTCAAAGCCACAATCAGGCGCGGATATTTCTTTCGTACTCCTATGCCATAATTAGGCGCGGATACTACATTCGTTCTCAAGGCCAGAATCAGGCGCGGATACTACATTCGTACTCAAGGCCATAATCAGGCGCGGATACTACCTTCGTACTTAATGCCACAATCAGGCGTGTATCTACATTCGTACTCAAGGCCATAATCAGGCGCGGATACTACATTCGTTCTCAAGGCCATAATCAGGCGCGGATACTACATTCGTACTCAAGGCCATAATCAGGTGCGGATACTACCTTCGTACTTAATGCCACAATCAGGCGCGGACACTACCTTCGTACTCAAGGAACGACTGAACGAACGGTTGTGATTAAATTGATTGAAAAATACGTCATTGGTGACGAAATGCGTATGTTTAAGTCAGTGTGAAGTTTTTAAAATCGAATGTTGAACAATGTTAGAGGGGGGCATTTGCCGCTTCCCCCTCTCTAAACCTGCCTATAAGTCAGTTAATTAGGCGGACTAAGGGACGGAAGCGGCGTAACCCCTCTTAAATCGTTCAACATTTGATTTGTTAAACCATACCATAGCTAAAACCTTTGCATTTCATTGTCCATGTCGTGTTATTCAATCAATTTATTGTAATAATCAAATCCGTTCTGTGGTTCTTTCTTTAAATTGTTTCGTTTTATCAGTATTGCACTTTAGCGATATCTATTGTATGTAAGAGAACCCAAAAACAGTTTGTTGTCATTTACTGAATTTTCAGCCCCTCTAACTCAAAATTCTGTAGTCGCGCTTGAGTCATATATGGAGGACCTCGTATCTGTATGGCCTAGCACGCGCTTATATCAATAGGAAGTCATTTCGCGTGATAAAAATATATCACATACAGGTGGGTTGATTAAAGTAAACAGGAACAATAATGTAGTTGTCTGTACCTCCGCCAAGGAGATTATGTTTTTGTAACCGTTGTTTGTATGTTTATCGCATGAAATCTACCGGAAAGATTGGTACATTTTTGGAAATCGGCCAAAGTAAAAATGATAATATTTTTGAGGTGGTTCGGATCACCGTCTGGATCCAGAATTAAGAAAATGTTATTTAGAGATAGGTCAAAGGATGTAACCTACAACTGGAAAGTTCATTTGTTAAGTAGGTTAAGTATGTTGGCGGTTGTCTGCGGTCTCCGAGCGGTTTCTAGTTACAGAGTCGTCTGTAGCATTGGCTAACACGATGATGCTGTTTATAAAAATGACCAGTGTGTTTACAAATAGTAATATAAAAAACACACAAGAAATTGACGTGAGTGACATTTATAACGCTGAAAAGCGCTCGGTAATTGTTTTATATAAAATAACGTTATTTCGAATTCGTGAGTTCGATTCCTACGGGAACCGTGTATCCCCAATAAGTATATGTATACATTTTTTAAGAGAGAGGAAAAGTATTTGTAATAGTAAATTCTGTCGACTTGGTCTCTCCTTTAAACAATTGCAAGGCTTCATTATATTTCACTTCGTAGTTTTTACATACATAAATGTCAACTCAGTCTTAAGCGACCATGCACGATTGAAAACACGTAATTGGCGACGAAATGCGTCGGTTTAAGTGAGTGTGAGGTTTTAAAAATCAAATATTGAACAATGTGAGAGGGGGCGTTTGCAGCTTCCGCTCCTCTCTAAATTTGCAAATAGGACAGTCAATTAGGCGGACTAAGAAGGGACGGAACCGGCGTCACCCCTCTAAAATCGTTCAACTTTCGATTCTTTTTAGACCATACCATAACTTAAAACTTTTCATTTCATTGACCATGTATTGTTATTCAATCAATATTTTGCAGTAATCAAATCCGTGCTATGGTCCTTTCTTTAAATTGTTTCGTGTTGTCAATATTGCACTTAAGCCATATTTATTATGTGAAAGAGAGACCAAAAACAGTTTGCTGTCATTTACTGAATATTCAGCCCCTTTAACCCAAAATCTTGTATACTCGCTTGAATTATACATGGAGGACCTCGTATCTGTGTGGTAAGCACGGGTTTCAATAGGAAGTCATTTTACGTGATAAAATATATAATATGCATTGTTCACATGCAGGTAGGTTGATAAAGTAAACACGAACAATACAGTTACCATTGTTTTACGTTCACCAGGAAGGCCACGCTTTTTGTTACCATTGTTTTGCTTTTTATCTGTTTATTTTGTCAGTTACCAACTTCATGCAAAGGTGAAGAACGGATTGAAATTTACCGGGAAGACTGAAAATCAGCCAAAGAACAATTGATTAGCTTGTAGGGGTGATTCGGATCACCGTCTGGATTCAGAATTAAGAAAAGGTTATTTAGAGATAGATAAAAGATGTAACCTATAACTTGAAAGTTCAATTGTTAAGTAGGTTAAATATGTTGGTCTTCGAGTGGTTTCTAGTTTACAGAGTAGTCTGTGGCATTGGTTATTACGATGATACTGTTTTTAAAATGACAAGTGTGTTTAAAAATAATAATATAAGCACAGAAATTTGACCTAAAGTACATTTATAACGCTGAATAGCACACGGTAATTGTTTTTACGTTTCGAATGTCGAATTCGTGAGTTCGATTCCTAAAAAAAAACAAAAAAGCGGGAACCGTGTATCCCCAATATGTATATGTAAATATCTTTTTAAGAGAGAGGGAAAGTATTTTTAACAATAAATTCTCTCCTTTAAACTATTGCAAGGCTTTATTATATTTCACTTCCTAGCATTTACTTACATACATGGCAACAGTTTTAAGCGAACATGCACGAATGAGAGCACACGCACAATGATGCATTCAATTTTTGATGAATGCCTACACACAGGTGAAATTCAAGCCTTATGTACTTATGCAGAGTCTGTTGAATTGATCAAATATATTTAACTACAAAAACAAACTGGAGACTTTTGCTAAGGTGATTTTAGGAGTGTTTGCCAAGTCAAACACACAACAGTTTTGGTTTCAAAATTTAATGATCAATGATTATTCTGTTCAGAAACGTTGTTACATACAGCTTTGCATTTCTTAGTTTTGAAATGAAGCGGGTTAATGGTAAACACAGAAATTGTAAGTTGTCATCATGAAGTTATAGCTTAAAACGTAACTGCCCAGGTTTTTATGAGTTAGTACTAATGTCCATTCTGATATAATTTCCAGTTAAGCGAGTATCATATCATTATGCTTATTATCTTTAAATAGAAATTATTGGCAGCCTTAGTCAATGTTTAGCACAAACTTAAATATAAGACTAGGAAGTATTTAAGAAAACAAATTAATTTAACAGAAGCATTTTTACATGTTTTACATAAGCGGGGTTTCAATGAAATATGCAAGTCTATACACCTAGGAAGTATTTAGGAAAACTAATTAATTTACAGAAGTATTTACATGTTTTACGAAGCGTGGTTTCAGTGAAATATGCAAGTCTATACAAACTAGGAAGTATTTAGAAAAACTAATAAATTTAACAGAAGCATGTACTTGTATTACAGAAGCGTGGTTTCAATGAAATCTCCCATGTTTAGCGGTAGCGTGTAAGACCTTTGATTCGGAGGTCGTGGGCTTGAGCATATGTTTTATATTACTCTTTCTTTGAAAGAGAATACAAAAAATATGAGATTAGTCTAGATGCTTTAGTATTTAAAGTTGAAATAGTTTGAGAAAATTATTTAAAATGCGAAAATATGTGAATTGGTTGCTTCAAAAAGCGCAATCTATTAACGTGAGTGAGTGAGTGAGTGAGTGAGTGAGTGAGTGAGTGAGTGAGCGGGCGGGCGGGCGGGCTGGCGGGCGGTCGGGTGAGCGAGCGGGCGAGCGGGTGAGCGTCATCCCCAGAAGAATTGGTGAGCGTCATCCGCGGGTGAGCGGGGGGCCGGGTGGGCGAGTGAGTGAGTGATATAGTGAGTGAGTGAGTGAGTCATGTAGTGAGTGATATAATGAGGGCGGGCGGGCGGGCGGGCGGGTGGGTGAATGGGTGGGTGGGTGAGTCAGTGAGTGAGTCAGTGAGTGAGTCAGTGAGTGAGTGGGTGGAACAATGTC
>JAPFQT010001040.1:0-22951 GCA_027627225.1 Congeria kusceri | reverse complement strand
CTCAGGCCAATGGAATTGTGGAACGATTCAATCGTACACTTGGCAGCATGTTGTCCATGTACTGCAATAAGAATCAACGCTATTGGGACCAGTATTTGCAGCAAGTCATGATGGCGTGTCGCTCTTCTATACATGCGAGCACTTGCCGGACTCCAAATAAGATGACTCTTGGACGAGATGTAGTTCTCCCTTTACAGGCATGCATTGGATTACCTCCCCATTCTAATGAACATTTAGAACAGCACACCTACACTTCCTATGTCCAGTCCCTTCACAATAAGCTTGAGGAAATTCATTCAATGGCTCATAAAGTCCCTCACACTAAGTCACAGTATCAGAAGCGCCATTATGATATTCGAGCAAGAAAGCGAGCGTTGTCAGTTGATGATGGTGTTTGGGTGCACGACTCAACAAAGCGTCCTGGAGTGTGCAACTTTCTTGCTTCGCAGTGGCAGGGTCCTTGTCTGATCACAAAGAGAGGAGATTTTAACACTTAATATTTAATTTTATAAATAAGCAAATGCACACTGCGCTGGTGATTGCCAATAGTGGCACTATATGTCATTTGGAAGCAAAACAGTTTGAGATGAAGTTTTAATTGAAGTAATTGTTGAAGTTGCGATTTTCACCAAATGTCTATGTATAAGGATTAAGTTTAGTACAACTTAAACTTAATGACAAGCACATAAGAAATTTAGTTCGTTTATCTAGGTATCGTTTTCGTTGTTCCTGTATTGCACATTTGGGTATTGCGTCTTAGAGAGACTCTTTACTTTACAGCAGTTGCGATAATAGTTTGACTGTGAGAACGGTTGATAGATTTGCTGGAGCGCGCTCAACCGAGCAGGCAGCGGACTGATCAACCATGATCCTTACTCAACTGTATTTGTCGATGAGAAACCGTTATTGCGAACTAGTCCAGTATAAATGCGTTTATCTGGATTGAGGAGATCGTTTCTGAAAATAATAGACACGGCGAACAGTTGCTCAGTCAATGTCACCATTACACGTTCATGCCATCGTATCTTATGTGTTCTTAAACATCTCATCAACTGTTTTTGCAGGTCTTGATATGGACTGTGAAGTCTGCCATACTTCCTTCCCCAGGAAGAGGGATTTAAGAAACCATCTTGCCAAGATTGATCATAGGCGCATGAGATACGTCTGTGTATGGTGTGTGGGCAAGCACCCCATAGAATTCAAATCTGACTGGGACCTGCGTAGACACATCAGGGCTCAGCACCCAAGCGATCATGACAGAAGTCTCCGAGAATGTCCTCGTCTTCTCTCTTCTGAGAACATGTACTTCTTTTGTACCTACCCTCAGGTTCACATCTTAACAAATTCCTCCCCGAATCATTCATCAAAGGAGGCTACTGAAGCCAAGAGGCTTGTCACAAAATGGGCAACCGGAAGAGTCCCAGGTATCTCCAAATGGCTCTAAGGTTGAAATTTGCTCAATTCTTCATCTTCAACGACATCATCGTCTCACAAATCTGATTTGAAACTGGATCTAAAATCTGTCTCCATGAACACTTCAGGTTGCACAGTTGTCTGCTTCACTGAATCTTCCTACCTCAAAGCCACTTTGTCAACGTTGAATGATGCCCGAGTAGTCAGCCGCTTGGTACGACGAATGAATTCCCTTCCAAAGGACTTCTTCCTTCCTGCTGGACCCTGGAATCCAGGAAGCACATCACAACTAACTTCTGTTGCAGCACTATTGGGACTTGAACCACATCAAATTCACACGGTGGCAGTCCAGGACATTCCATCCTTCTTAACATACTCTTCTTCAGCAGAACTCCAAGCTATTACCAGATCGCCAGTTCCAGCTGCCACAGACTCTACACTGTCAGCAATGAGTCCAGCACCCCCTGCACCAGCCTTTGTTCCCGCCACTTCTTCACCAGCTGGTGTCCCTGCCTTCACCACTACGCCTGCCGTCGTCCCTGAATCCACCCCTGCACCACTTGAGGTCCAAAAATCTACACCTCCTCCAGCTGATGACCATGAGTTCACTTCTGCATCAGCCATTGTCCATCACTCCACGCCTGCACCATTCGACTCGACGCCGCAACCTCTGTTCATTGATGAGCCCAAGAACCCTTCACTTGACTACAATGACATTCGAACACCTACTCCTGTTTCCGTTGGCTCTCCTCAACCCACTGAAGAAGTACAGACTACTGAGCACCATCCACCGCCATCAGAACTACCATCATACTCCAGCTCCCCGTTTTATAACCCAATTTCACCTGTTCCAGCCACACCAGTCCATTCAGCACCGACACCAAGTTACGAGCCAGCAAGTTACGATCCAGCAGAACCGCATGTAGCATCCCAACCACCAATCAACAAATTCAAGTCAGCATTCACCAAACCACGTCCAAAACAATCTGCAACGGCACCAGTTTACGTCCCAACACCACTTCACTCCTCACACAAAGAACTTCTCAAGACCAGGGCCCATTCACTTCTTCTCGAAGGCCGACTTCCGATCCTCCCACCAGGTAGACGAGAAATGACGGGAGTTCCAGCCAACAGCATCCGACTGACATCAACACTTTCTTGGCCACCTACTGATTGGCCTTCCTGGTCCCCAGACCAACGAACACTATCACACGAGTTCGCCGCCATGACCCTCCATTCACACAGCACCCAACTACCAAGATCCTTGCTGAGGGCGAAGTTCAATTTCCTGTCCCTTCCCGGAAGTCTCGACGTCCACAACGACGCCCTCGCAGCGATGATGAAACACAACTTCAACCTCGTCCGACTCATTGCTCTCGGTGAAGACCCCACCTCTCCAGATGTCCAGATGTCTGTTCTCTCTGCGTTCGAGGCCCTTCCTCGTGATCCCTCCCTCAATGATCTCCTGCACCGTCTGAAGCATGTGCCTCTCCGCCTGAAGAAGAAATACTAAGTATTTTGTGTATTAAATGTAATATTGTATTTTCAATACAAAAAAAATTGTAATGTGTAACAAGTAACATTGATTAATATCATTGTTATTCATTGCTTTCATTACAAAGTTGTCATTTTCATAATTGTTAAAAATTCAGGAGAATTTTAATCTTTTAAGGTGGGTGAAGTGTAATGTATATATTCTTATCTTACAAGTAAACATTGTCCGAATTCATTCCCCGTCCGAATATTAGTACACAATAGTATTGTTGTTATTGCTCTGTCAATAAAATCCATTGTTTTAGCAGGATATTGGTCTACAAACTTTAATGAATTTAAGTCTTTGTACTTACCTCCTGTTCAGTCCATTTAACGTTGATTGTTGAAAGAATAATCCATTTTTGCACAGTACCAAAATTCCTGCACTGTATAATGGCTGCAGCAATGTACATTGTTTTCTACACGCGTAGGAATATGATGGAATGTTATTAAATGCATTTTATCCTTAACGATTTGTCAAATTGTTAATAATAGCTTTTCTTTGTGCATTATAAGATTATTTATATTATAAATTGCATATTGTTCATACATGTTTATTGTTAAACCTTAATGGTTCACTAGGAACTATTTGAGACGCTGGCTGCGTAGGAATTACTGAAGTTGTCATGATGCAGCATTTCAAATTGTATTGTTATAAATGCATATTTAAAGCTACTGGTTGCTGTGATGTATAGAGTTTAACTTCTTCTATGATTAAGAAGTAATATTTATGTGATTGTTAATTTATTGGAATAGTAGTTTTAATTATTGTTAAGGAAATTGCCACATTACTTCCTTATATGCTGCAGGATGCTGCACGATTCTGATTGGTTGCAGCTAAATCTGCAGAATCTGATTGGCTGCAGCCAAATCTGCAGCATCCGAAGGGTATATAAGGAGGTTCTCCGCTCAGTTTTGGCAACAGTTGCTAACAACCTTAAAAGTAAGAACTCAAACATTGTAAAATCCTGAACAACATTGAAGTTACGATTTAAAAACGCACTTAACTATTTTCTAACGTTCTAGCAATATATTTATTCTATTAACAGCTGATTGTGATTGAAGTTATAGTAAATATACTTAAGAACGTTTCTAGGAACTATTATATGATACTATAAAGATATTTCAAAAACTGAGCAACTGCTTGCCAAACGTTTGTCATTACTGTACCGCCATACTGAACAAACCGAAATGAATATAATTATTATGTTATCGATATTATGAAAGTAGATCTACGAATTATGATTTTTGAAACTTAAATTTATCTCCGTCTTTACTAGAGTTTGCTGCCAGACTCAAACTCTAATCGACACTGATATTATTAAGAATCTTCATTGTAAGGTAGCTTACAAATTGGTGTCAGAATATGGGGATCATTTTCTAAAGTGATTCCTCTTGATCCGCACGTCTGTAAAGTAAAGTAATTAAGAAACAAACACTATTTAATTATTAATGTTTAACGTTTATTGACACCACTATACATATAGTATCTGATGGCTTCCCCTGACCCCGACGTTTCGTTCGACAGTGTTCCTTCGGTAACCAACACCGTTGACGAGGTAGGGAACGAGAGTAGCAGTGCGCATGTAGATGACGTGCAGCACCGACTGCGCCGCGACGACACACATCACGTTACATTCAGGGATGCACACAGTCCCGTGATGAGACACATCTTTTGATCATGGTGACACGCATTACAATCATTACATGCCACCCCAACCGCCCATACACCACACACTTATTGAACCGGACATGTATGACGGGAACAGTTCGTACGAACATTATGCTTCACATTTCGAGGGCTGCTCAGAATTATCTGGGTGGGACAATCGTACGAACGTTTTGATGTTGGCCGCCAGTTTAAGAGGCGCAGCCAGAAGTTTCTATATGAGCCTTACGGAGAACGAGCGCCGTAATTATTACACGATGACAACGCGCCTGTCCGAGCGCTTTGGTAGCAACAGTAAACATCAATGTATGTGGTTGAATAAATTAGAAAACAGACGACGCGCAAAAGGCGAGAGCATTGCGTCACTTGCAGACGACTTGCGCCAGCTTTGTCAAAAAGCTTACTCTGATTTTGACCATCGCTCGCAGGAAAAACTTGCATTAAATCAGCTGTACAAACTCGTTTCAATTGAAATGAAATGCCGTTGCATGGATCACGATTGCTCAACCGTAAACGAGGCCGTTTCCGTGATTGAAAGGTACGAATCAATATTAGGAGCACATGTAACGTAGGTTCAAAACCTGTCAATTTCTTAATTGATTGTGGAGCTACAACTCCTCTTCTTTCTGATACAATGTTTTCATCACTTGGTACCGAATGTTCCTTTCACCTTCGGCCGGTGCCCAATGTTCTTAAAACGGTTAACGGGGAACCAATGCCTGTGACAGGATGTGTTGATTTGATTGTTGAAATGTGCGGTGAGCGTTTTGACATCTCATTCGTTGTATGCGCCATTGAGGCTGATGGCATTTTAGGGCAAGACTTCTTGAAGCAGCATGTTGATAATATCAACTATAAGAGGTCCTGTTTGGTGATCGGTAATAATGCGGTTCCACTATGGACTGGTGGTGAAGCCAATCAAGTGTGTAGAGTGGAATGCATGCAAACCATATCTGTACCTGCACATACAAGAATGTTGATACCGGTCAAAATCCCCATGAAAGAACATCTAGCTGAACTTGGCTATGTAGAGCCTTCATTTGATCTGATGGCGAGATCCGAGATTGCTGTTATCGGCGGTATTATTGAGCCTAGCAGTGCATGGGCCAGCCCTGTTGTGTTGGTTACCATGAAAGACGGTACCCCCATGTTCTGTATTGATTATCGTAGGCTAAATGACGTCACTGTTAAAGATGCCTACCCACTCCATAGAGTTGATGATTGCATAGATGCCTTGTCTGGTTCAAAATAGTTCTGTTCTCTTGACTTGAACAGTGGATATTGGCAGGTCGCCATGAAGCATGAGGACAAAGAGAAGACAGCATTTGCTACAACGATGGGTCTATATCAGTTCACGGTTCTCAGTTTTGGTTTAGCGAACGCTCCAAGTACTTTCGAGCGATTGATGGAGACTGTATTAAGAAGCTTGCAATGGGTTGAATGTCTTTTGTACATGGATGACATCATTATACCAAGTAGGACAGTCAGTGAGGGATTGTCCAGGCTTGAGCACATACTACAGCGGCTACAGCAAGCAAACCTTAAGTTAAAACCCTCAAAGTGTGTCTTATTTCAGAAACAGGTCAAGTTCCTTGGTCATCTTGTCTCAGAAGACGGTGTTGCAACTGATCCCGACAAATTGCTGCCGTCCAAAATTGGCCCACTCCACACAATTCAAAAGATGTCAGATCCTTTCTTGGACTTTGCTCCTATTACAGACGGTTTGTTGACGGCTTTGCCAAAATTGCACGACCGCTGCATAAAGTCACTGAGAAAAACTGCAAATTTGAAAGGGCTGACGAATGTTCAAGATCTTTTGATACTCTAAAATCTGCTTTAACTTCTGCTCCAATCATCGGTTATCCCATACCTAATTCCAAATTCATATTGGATACTGATGCATCTGATAAGGCCACAGGAGCCGTATTGTCCCAAATTGAAAATGGTCAAGAAATTGTAATTCCATACCACAGCAATAGTTTAAATAAACACGAGCAAAACTACTGTGTAACTCGTAAAGAGCTTCTTGCAGTCATTCACGCACTAAATGCGTTTCAACTCTACTTGTATTGCCAGCCCGTGTTACTACGCACAGATAACGCTGCTGTATCATGGATGCGAAATCTTAAGCGTCCTACAGGTCAAGTTGCACGATGGTTCGAGACTTTAAGAACTTACAACTTGACTGTTACTCATCGTGCGGGTTCAAGTATTGCCAATGCTGATGCGTTATCTCGGTCTCGTTGCTCGAAGTGTGCCACACAGGAGAGTAGAAACACCACTGTTGACAGTGATGATGATCATAATAATACTGATGTATGCAGGATGGTCCCTTATGAGTGTGATTCAACATCAGTCATTGATCCACCATCAACTCCACCCCCTTGTTCCACTGCACGCGCGGTAACAAGGTCACAAACAAAATCGGATTCCATTCTTAAGTCCACAATGGCAGCTTCATACTGGACTATTAATAGTATTGCTGCAGCTCAGTTAGATGACACATCTTTGAAAATAATCATTGAGTCTTTGCAACCTCCTGGCAGACCTAGCTGGCAAGAAATCAGCAGCTACAATCCCCAGACCAAAACACTCTGGAGAATGTGGGACCGCCTTTTGTTAGATTCAAACGTCCTTTATCGAACATGGTATGAAGGCGAAGAACCCCGAAGGCAAATAGTTGTGCCAGAATTGCAGCAGAATGATGTACTGCGGTATTTTCATGATATCCCCAGTGCTAGTCATCTTGGCGCAGACAAAACGCTCAATAAGGTACATCAAACCTTCTACTGGCCTGGTATAAAGGCAGATGTTGACAAATATTGTACAACATCTGACGCGTGTGCTTCCCGCAAACCCTCGAAACCACCCAAAGCGCCTCTAGGTGAAGCTAAAGTCTACGGACTAATGGAACGACTTTGATATATATGGACCACTTCCTAGAACCGAGTCCAACAATGCATTTATACTGGTTATTTGTGATTGTTTCACTAGATGGACTGAAGCTATTGCCCTACCCAATCAAGAGTCCATAACAGTGGCTAAGGCGTTTGTTGACCACTATGTTTGACGATTTGGTGTTCCACTTACGATTCACTGTGATCTTGGAACCAACTTCACTTCAAATCTCTTCTCTGATATGTGTGATCTCTTGCAAATTCACCCCACTAAATCCACCTCCCAGCACCCTCAGGCCAATGGAATTGTGGAACGATTCAATCGTACACTTGGCAGCATGTTGTCCATGTACTGCAATAAGAATCAACGCTATTGGGACCAGTATTTGCAGCAAGTCATGATGGCGTGTCGCTCTTCTATACATGCGAGCACTTGCCGGACTCCAAATAAGATGACTCTTGGACGAGATGTAGTTCTCCCTTTACAGGCATGCATTGGATTACCTCCCCATTCTAATGAACATTTAGAACAGCACACCTACACTTCCTATGTCCAGTCCCTTCACAATAAGCTTGAGGAAATTCATTCAATGGCTCATAAAGTCCCTCACACTAAGTCACAGTATCAGAAGCGCCATTATGATATTCGAGCAAGAAAGCGAGCGTTGTCAGTTGATGATGGTGTTTGGGTGCACGACTCAACAAAGCGTCCTGGAGTGTGCAACTTTCTTGCTTCGCAGTGGCAGGGTCCTTGTCTGATCACAAAGAGAGGAGATTTTAACACTTAATATTTAATTTTATAAATAAGCAAATGCACACTGCGCTGGTGATTGCCAATAGTGGCACTATATGTCATTTGGAAGCAAAACAGTTTGAGATGAAGTTTTAATTGAAGTAATTGTTGAAGTTGCGATTTTCACCAAATGTCTATGTATAAGGATTAAGTTTAGTACAACTTAAACTTAATGACAAGCACATAAGAAATTTAGTTCGTTTATCTAGGTATCGTTTTCGTTGTTCCTGTATTGCACATTTGGGTATTGCGTCTTAGAGAGACTCTTTACTTTACAGCAGTTGCGATAATAGTTTGACTGTGAGAACGGTTGATAGATTTGCTGGAGCGCGCTCAACCGAGCAGGCAGCGGACTGATCAACCATGATCCTTACTCAACTGTATTTGTCGATGAGAAACCGTTATTGCGAACTAGTCCAGTATAAATGCGTTTATCTGGATTGAGGAGATCGTTTCTGAAAATAATAGACACGGCGAACAGTTGCTCAGTCAATGTCACCATTACACGTTCATGCCATCGTATCTTATGTGTTCTTAAACATCTCATCAACTGTTTTTGCAGGTCTTGATATGGACTGTGAAGTCTGCCATACTTCCTTCCCCAGGAAGAGGGATTTAAGAAACCATCTTGCCAAGATTGATCATAGGCGCATGAGATACGTCTGTGCATGGTGTGTGGGCAAGCACCCCATAGAATTCAAATCTGACTGGGACCTGCGTAGACACATCAGGGCTCAGCACCCAAGCGATCATGACAGAAGTCTCCGAGAATGTCCTCGTCTTCTCTCTTCTGAGAACATGTACTTCTTTTGTACCTACCCTCAGGTTCACATCTTAACAAATTCCTCCCCGAATCATTCATCAAAGGAGGCTACTGAAGCCAAGAGGCTTGTCACAAAATGGGCAACCGGAAGAGTCCCAGGTATCTCCAAATGGCTCTAAGGTTGAAATTTGCTCAATTCTTCATCTTCAACGACATCATCGTCTCACAAATCTGATTTGAAACTGGATCTAAAATCTGTCTCCATGAACACTTCAGGTTGCACAGTTGTCTGCTTCACTGAATCTTCCTACCTCAAAGCCACTTTGTCAACGTTGAATGATGCCCGAGTAGTCAGCCGCTTGGTACGACGAATGAATTCCCTTCCAAAGGACTTCTTCCTTCCTGCTGGACCCTGGAATCCAGGAAGCACATCACAACTAACTTCTGTTGCAGCACTATTGGGACTTGAACCACATCAAATTCACACGGTGGCAGTCCAGGACATTCCATCCTTCTTAACATACTCTTCTTCAGCAGAACTCCAAGCTATTACCAGATCGCCAGTTCCAGCTGCCACAGACTCTACACTGTCAGCAATGAGTCCAGCACCCCCTGCACCAGCCTTTGTTCCCGCCACTTCTTCACCAGCTGGTGTCCCTGCCTTCACCACTACGCCTGCCGTCGTCCCTGAATCCACCCCTGCACCACTTGAGGTCCAAAAATCTACACCTCCTCCAGCTGATGACCATGAGTTCACTTCTGCATCAGCCATTGTCCATCACTCCACGCCTGCACCATTCGACTCGACGCCGCAACCTCTGTTCATTGATGAGCCCAAGAACCCTTCACTTGACTACAATGACATTCGAACACCTACTCCTGTTTCCGTTGGCTCTCCTCAACCCACTGAAGAAGTACAGACTACTGAGCACCATCCACCGCCATCAGAACTACCATCATACTCCAGCTCCCCGTTTTATAACCCAATTTCACCTGTTCCAGCCACACCAGTCCATTCAGCACCGACACCAAGTTACGAGCCAGCAAGTTACGATCCAGCAGAACCGCATGTAGCATCCCAACCACCAATCAACAAATTCAAGTCAGCATTCACCAAACCACGTCCAAAACAATCTGCAACGGCACCAGTTTACGTCCCAACACCACTTCACTCCTCACACAAAGAACTTCTCAAGACCAGGGCCCATTCACTTCTTCTCGAAGGCCGACTTCCGATCCTCCCACCAGGTAGACGAGAAATGACGGGAGTTCCAGCCAACAGCATCCGACTGACATCAACACTTTCTTGGCCACCTACTGATTGGCCTTCCTGGTCCCCAGACCAACGAACACTATCACACGAGTTCGCCGCCATGACCCTCCATTCACACAGCACCCAACTACCAAGATCCTTGCTGAGGGCGAAGTTCAATTTCCTGTCCCTTCCCGGAAGTCTCGACGTCCACAACGACGCCCTCGCAGCGATGATGAAACACAACTTCAACCTCGTCCGACTCATTGCTCTCGGTGAAGACCCCACCTCTCCAGATGTCCAGATGTCTGTTCTCTCTGCGTTCGAGGCCCTTCCTCGTGATCCCTCCCTCAATGATCTCCTGCACCGTCTGAAGCATGTGCCTCTCCGCCTGAAGAAGAAATACTAAGTATTTTGTGTATTAAATGTAATATTGTATTTTCAATACAAAAAAAATTGTAATGTGTAACAAGTAACATTGATTAATATCATTGTTATTCATTGCTTTCATTACAAAGTTGTCATTTTCATAATTGTTAAAAATTCAGGAGAATTTTAATCTTTTAAGGTGGGTGAAGTGTAATGTATATATTCTTATCTTACAAGTAAACATTGTCCGAATTCATTCCCCGTCCGAATATTAGTACACAATAGTATTGTTGTTATTGCTCTGTCAATAAAATCCATTGTTTTAGCAGGATATTGGTCTACAAACTTTAATGAATTTAAGTCTTTGTACTTACCTCCTGTTCAGTCCATTTAACGTTGATTGTTGAAAGAATAATCCATTTTTGCACAGTACCAAAATTCCTGCACTGTATAATGGCTGCAGCAATGTACATTGTTTTCTACACGCGTAGGAATATGATGGAATGTTATTAAATGCATTTTATCCTTAACGATTTGTCAAATTGTTAATAATAGCTTTTCTTTGTGCATTATAAGATTATTTATATTATAAATTGCATATTGTTCATACATGTTTATTGTTAAACCTTAATGGTTCACTAGGAACTATTTGAGACGCTGGCTGCGTAGGAATTACTGAAGTTGTCATGATGCAGCATTTCAAATTGTATTGTTATAAATGCATATTTAAAGCTACTGGTTGCTGTGATGTATAGAGTTTAACTTCTTCTATGATTAAGAAGTAATATTTATGTGATTGTTAATTTATTGGAATAGTAGTTTTAATTATTGTTAAGGAAATTGCCACATTACTTCCTTATATGCTGCAGGATGCTGCACGATTCTGATTGGTTGCAGCTAAATCTGCAGAATCTGATTGGCTGCAGCCAAATCTGCAGCATCCGAAGGGTATATAAGGAGGTTCTCCGCTCAGTTTTGGCAACAGTTGCTAACAACCTTAAAAGTAAGAACTCAAACATTGTAAAATCCTGAACAACATTGAAGTTACGATTTAAAAACGCACTTAACTATTTTCTAACGTTCTAGCAATATATTTATTCTATTAACAGCTGATTGTGATTGAAGTTATAGTAAATATACTTAAGAACGTTTCTAGGAACTATTATATGATACTATAAAGATATTTCAAAAACTGAGCAACTGCTTGCCAAACGTTTGTCATTACTGTACCGCCATACTGAACAAACCGAAATGAATATAATTATTATGTTATCGATATTATGAAAGTAGATCTACGAATTATGATTTTTGAAACTTAAATTTATCTCCGTCTTTACTAGAGTTTGCTGCCAGACTCAAACTCTAATCGACACTGATATTATTAAGAATCTTCATTGTAAGGTAGCTTACAAATTGGTGTCAGAATATGGGGATCATTTTCTAAAGTGATTCCTCTTGATCCGCACGTCTGTAAAGTAAAGTAATTAAGAAACAAACACTATTTAATTATTAATGTTTAACGTTTATTGACACCACTATACATATAGTATCTGATGGCTTCCCCTGACCCCGACGTTTCGTTCGACAGTGTTCCTTCGGTAACCAACACCGTTGACGAGGTAGGGAACGAGAGTAGCAGTGCGCATGTAGATGACGTGCAGCACCGACTGCGCCGCGACGACACACATCACGTTACATTCAGGGATGCACACAGTCCCGTGATGAGACACATCTTTTGATCATGGTGACACGCATTACAATCATTACATGCCACCCCAACCGCCCATACACCACACACTTATTGAACCGGACATGTATGACGGGAACAGTTCGTACGAACATTATGCTTCACATTTCGAGGGCTGCTCAGAATTATCTGGGTGGGACAATCGTACGAACGTTTTGATGTTGGCCGCCAGTTTAAGAGGCGCAGCCAGAAGTTTCTATATGAGCCTTACGGAGAACGAGCGCCGTAATTATTACACGATGACAACGCGCCTGTCCGAGCGCTTTGGTAGCAACAGTAAACATCAATGTATGTGGTTGAATAAATTAGAAAACAGACGACGCGCAAAAGGCGAGAGCATTGCGTCACTTGCAGACGACTTGCGCCAGCTTTGTCAAAAAGCTTACTCTGATTTTGACCATCGCTCGCAGGAAAAACTTGCATTAAATCAGCTGTACAAACTCGTTTCAATTGAAATGAAATGCCGTTGCATGGATCACGATTGCTCAACCGTAAACGAGGCCGTTTCCGTGATTGAAAGGTACGAATCAATATTAGGAGCACATGTAACGTAGGTTCAAAACCTGTCAATTTCTTAATTGATTGTGGAGCTACAACTCCTCTTCTTTCTGATACAATGTTTTCATCACTTGGTACCGAATGTTCCTTTCACCTTCGGCCGGTGCCCAATGTTCTTAAAACGGTTAACGGGGAACCAATGCCTGTGACAGGATGTGTTGATTTGATTGTTGAAATGTGCGGTGAGCGTTTTGACATCTCATTCGTTGTATGCGCCATTGAGGCTGATGGCATTTTAGGGCAAGACTTCTTGAAGCAGCATGTTGATAATATCAACTATAAGAGGTCCTGTTTGGTGATCGGTAATAATGCGGTTCCACTATGGACTGGTGGTGAAGCCAATCAAGTGTGTAGAGTGGAATGCATGCAAACCATATCTGTACCTGCACATACAAGAATGTTGATACCGGTCAAAATCCCCATGAAAGAACATCTAGCTGAACTTGGCTATGTAGAGCCTTCATTTGATCTGATGGCGAGATCCGAGATTGCTGTTATCGGCGGTATTATTGAGCCTAGCAGTGCATGGGCCAGCCCTGTTGTGTTGGTTACCATGAAAGACGGTACCCCCATGTTCTGTATTGATTATCGTAGGCTAAATGACGTCACTGTTAAAGATGCCTACCCACTCCATAGAGTTGATGATTGCATAGATGCCTTGTCTGGTTCAAAATAGTTCTGTTCTCTTGACTTGAACAGTGGATATTGGCAGGTCGCCATGAAGCATGAGGACAAAGAGAAGACAGCATTTGCTACAACGATGGGTCTATATCAGTTCACGGTTCTCAGTTTTGGTTTAGCGAACGCTCCAAGTACTTTCGAGCGATTGATGGAGACTGTATTAAGAAGCTTGCAATGGGTTGAATGTCTTTTGTACATGGATGACATCATTATACCAAGTAGGACAGTCAGTGAGGGATTGTCCAGGCTTGAGCACATACTACAGCGGCTACAGCAAGCAAACCTTAAGTTAAAACCCTCAAAGTGTGTCTTATTTCAGAAACAGGTCAAGTTCCTTGGTCATCTTGTCTCAGAAGACGGTGTTGCAACTGATCCCGACAAATTGCTGCCGTCCAAAATTGGCCCACTCCACACAATTCAAAAGATGTCAGATCCTTTCTTGGACTTTGCTCCTATTACAGACGGTTTGTTGACGGCTTTGCCAAAATTGCACGACCGCTGCATAAAGTCACTGAGAAAAACTGCAAATTTGAAAGGGCTGACGAATGTTCAAGATCTTTTGATACTCTAAAATCTGCTTTAACTTCTGCTCCAATCATCGGTTATCCCATACCTAATTCCAAATTCATATTGGATACTGATGCATCTGATAAGGCCACAGGAGCCGTATTGTCCCAAATTGAAAATGGTCAAGAAATTGTAATTCCATACCACAGCAATAGTTTAAATAAACACGAGCAAAACTACTGTGTAACTCGTAAAGAGCTTCTTGCAGTCATTCACGCACTAAATGCGTTTCAACTCTACTTGTATTGCCAGCCCGTGTTACTACGCACAGATAACGCTGCTGTATCATGGATGCGAAATCTTAAGCGTCCTACAGGTCAAGTTGCACGATGGTTCGAGACTTTAAGAACTTACAACTTGACTGTTACTCATCGTGCGGGTTCAAGTATTGCCAATGCTGATGCGTTATCTCGGTCTCGTTGCTCGAAGTGTGCCACACAGGAGAGTAGAAACACCACTGTTGACAGTGATGATGATCATAATAATACTGATGTATGCAGGATGGTCCCTTATGAGTGTGATTCAACATCAGTCATTGATCCACCATCAACTCCACCCCCTTGTTCCACTGCACGCGCGGTAACAAGGTCACAAACAAAATCGGATTCCATTCTTAAGTCCACAATGGCAGCTTCATACTGGACTATTAATAGTATTGCTGCAGCTCAGTTAGATGACACATCTTTGAAAATAATCATTGAGTCTTTGCAACCTCCTGGCAGACCTAGCTGGCAAGAAATCAGCAGCTACAATCCCCAGACCAAAACACTCTGGAGAATGTGGGACCGCCTTTTGTTAGATTCAAACGTCCTTTATCGAACATGGTATGAAGGCGAAGAACCCCGAAGGCAAATAGTTGTGCCAGAATTGCAGCAGAATGATGTACTGCGGTATTTTCATGATATCCCCAGTGCTAGTCATCTTGGCGCAGACAAAACGCTCAATAAGGTACATCAAACCTTCTACTGGCCTGGTATAAAGGCAGATGTTGACAAATATTGTACAACATCTGACGCGTGTGCTTCCCGCAAACCCTCGAAACCACCCAAAGCGCCTCTAGGTGAAGCTAAAGTCTACGGACTAATGGAACGACTTTGATATATATGGACCACTTCCTAGAACCGAGTCCAACAATGCATTTATACTGGTTATTTGTGATTGTTTCACTAGATGGACTGAAGCTATTGCCCTACCCAATCAAGAGTCCATAACAGTGGCTAAGGCGTTTGTTGACCACTATGTTTGACGATTTGGTGTTCCACTTACGATTCACTGTGATCTTGGAACCAACTTCACTTCAAATCTCTTCTCTGATATGTGTGATCTCTTGCAAATTCACCCCACTAAATCCACCTCCCAGCACCCTCAGGCCAATGGAATTGTGGAACGATTCAATCGTACACTTGGCAGCATGTTGTCCATGTACTGCAATAAGAATCAACGCTATTGGGACCAGTATTTGCAGCAAGTCATGATGGCGTGTCGCTCTTCTATACATGCGAGCACTTGCCGGACTCCAAATAAGATGACTCTTGGACGAGATGTAGTTCTCCCTTTACAGGCATGCATTGGATTACCTCCCCATTCTAATGAACATTTAGAACAGCACACCTACACTTCCTATGTCCAGTCCCTTCACAATAAGCTTGAGGAAATTCATTCAATGGCTCATAAAGTCCCTCACACTAAGTCACAGTATCAGAAGCGCCATTATGATATTCGAGCAAGAAAGCGAGCGTTGTCAGTTGATGATGGTGTTTGGGTGCACGACTCAACAAAGCGTCCTGGAGTGTGCAACTTTCTTGCTTCGCAGTGGCAGGGTCCTTGTCTGATCACAAAGAGAGGAGATTTTAACACTTAATATTTAATTTTATAAATAAGCAAATGCACACTGCGCTGGTGATTGCCAATAGTGGCACTATATGTCATTTGGAAGCAAAACAGTTTGAGATGAAGTTTTAATTGAAGTAATTGTTGAAGTTGCGATTTTCACCAAATGTCTATGTATAAGGATTAAGTTTAGTACAACTTAAACTTAATGACAAGCACATAAGAAATTTAGTTCGTTTATCTAGGTATCGTTTTCGTTGTTCCTGTATTGCACATTTGGGTATTGCGTCTTAGAGAGACTCTTTACTTTACAGCAGTTGCGATAATAGTTTGACTGTGAGAACGGTTGATAGATTTGCTGGAGCGCGCTCAACCGAGCAGGCAGCGGACTGATCAACCATGATCCTTACTCAACTGTATTTGTCGATGAGAAACCGTTATTGCGAACTAGTCCAGTATAAATGCGTTTATCTGGATTGAGGAGATCGTTTCTGAAAATAATAGACACGGCGAACAGTTGCTCAGTCAATGTCACCATTACACGTTCATGCCATCGTATCTTATGTGTTCTTAAACATCTCATCAACTGTTTTTGCAGGTCTTGATATGGACTGTGAAGTCTGCCATACTTCCTTCCCCAGGAAGAGGGATTTAAGAAACCATCTTGCCAAGATTGATCATAGGCGCATGAGATACGTCTGTGCATGGTGTGTGGGCAAGCACCCCATAGAATTCAAATCTGACTGGGACCTGCGTAGACACATCAGGGCTCAGCACCCAAGCGATCATGACAGAAGTCTCCGAGAATGTCCTCGTCTTCTCTCTTCTGAGAACATGTACTTCTTTTGTACCTACCCTCAGGTTCACATCTTAACAAATTCCTCCCCGAATCATTCATCAAAGGAGGCTACTGAAGCCAAGAGGCTTGTCACAAAATGGGCAACCGGAAGAGTCCCAGGTATCTCCAAATGGCTCTAAGGTTGAAATTTGCTCAATTCTTCATCTTCAACGACATCATCGTCTCACAAATCTGATTTGAAACTGGATCTAAAATCTGTCTCCATGAACACTTCAGGTTGCACAGTTGTCTGCTTCACTGAATCTTCCTACCTCAAAGCCACTTTGTCAACGTTGAATGATGCCCGAGTAGTCAGCCGCTTGGTACGACGAATGAATTCCCTTCCAAAGGACTTCTTCCTTCCTGCTGGACCCTGGAATCCAGGAAGCACATCACAACTAACTTCTGTTGCAGCACTATTGGGACTTGAACCACATCAAATTCACACGGTGGCAGTCCAGGACATTCCATCCTTCTTAACATACTCTTCTTCAGCAGAACTCCAAGCTATTACCAGATCGCCAGTTCCAGCTGCCACAGACTCTACACTGTCAGCAATGAGTCCAGCACCCCCTGCACCAGCCTTTGTTCCCGCCACTTCTTCACCAGCTGGTGTCCCTGCCTTCACCACTACGCCTGCCGTCGTCCCTGAATCCACCCCTGCACCACTTGAGGTCCAAAAATCTACACCTCCTCCAGCTGATGACCATGAGTTCACTTCTGCATCAGCCATTGTCCATCACTCCACGCCTGCACCATTCGACTCGACGCCGCAACCTCTGTTCATTGATGAGCCCAAGAACCCTTCACTTGACTACAATGACATTCGAACACCTACTCCTGTTTCCGTTGGCTCTCCTCAACCCACTGAAGAAGTACAGACTACTGAGCACCATCCACCGCCATCAGAACTACCATCATACTCCAGCTCCCCGTTTTATAACCCAATTTCACCTGTTCCAGCCACACCAGTCCATTCAGCACCGACACCAAGTTACGAGCCAGCAAGTTACGATCCAGCAGAACCGCATGTAGCATCCCAACCACCAATCAACAAATTCAAGTCAGCATTCACCAAACCACGTCCAAAACAATCTGCAACGGCACCAGTTTACGTCCCAACACCACTTCACTCCTCACACAAAGAACTTCTCAAGACCAGGGCCCATTCACTTCTTCTCGAAGGCCGACTTCCGATCCTCCCACCAGGTAGACGAGAAATGACGGGAGTTCCAGCCAACAGCATCCGACTGACATCAACACTTTCTTGGCCACCTACTGATTGGCCTTCCTGGTCCCCAGACCAACGAACACTATCACACGAGTTCGCCGCCATGACCCTCCATTCACACAGCACCCAACTACCAAGATCCTTGCTGAGGGCGAAGTTCAATTTCCTGTCCCTTCCCGGAAGTCTCGACGTCCACAACGACGCCCTCGCAGCGATGATGAAACACAACTTCAACCTCGTCCGACTCATTGCTCTCGGTGAAGACCCCACCTCTCCAGATGTCCAGATGTCTGTTCTCTCTGCGTTCGAGGCCCTTCCTCGTGATCCCTCCCTCAATGATCTCCTGCACCGTCTGAAGCATGTGCCTCTCCGCCTGAAGAAGAAATACTAAGTATTTTGTGTATTAAATGTAATATTGTATTTTCAATACAAAAAAAATTGTAATGTGTAACAAGTAACATTGATTAATATCATTGTTATTCATTGCTTTCATTACAAAGTTGTCATTTTCATAATTGTTAAAAATTCAGGAGAATTTTAATCTTTTAAGGTGGGTGAAGTGTAATGTATATATTCTTATCTTACAAGTAAACATTGTCCGAATTCATTCCCCGTCCGAATATTAGTACACAATAGTATTGTTGTTATTGCTCTGTCAATAAAATCCATTGTTTTAGCAGGATATTGGTCTACAAACTTTAATGAATTTAAGTCTTTGTACTTACCTCCTGTTCAGTCCATTTAACGTTGATTGTTGAAAGAATAATCCATTTTTGCACAGTACCAAAATTCCTGCACTGTATAATGGCTGCAGCAATGTACATTGTTTTCTACACGCGTAGGAATATGATGGAATGTTATTAAATGCATTTTATCCTTAACGATTTGTCAAATTGTTAATAATAGCTTTTCTTTGTGCATTATAAGATTATTTATATTATAAATTGCATATTGTTCATACATGTTTATTGTTAAACCTTAATGGTTCACTAGGAACTATTTGAGACGCTGGCTGCGTAGGAATTACTGAAGTTGTCATGATGCAGCATTTCAAATTGTATTGTTATAAATGCATATTTAAAGCTACTGGTTGCTGTGATGTATAGAGTTTAACTTCTTCTATGATTAAGAAGTAATATTTATGTGATTGTTAATTTATTGGAATAGTAGTTTTAATTATTGTTAAGGAAATTGCCACATTACTTCCTTATATGCTGCAGGATGCTGCACGATTCTGATTGGTTGCAGCTAAATCTGCAGAATCTGATTGGCTGCAGCCAAATCTGCAGCATCCGAAGGGTATATAAGGAGGTTCTCCGCTCAGTTTTGGCAACAGTTGCTAACAACCTTAAAAGTAAGAACTCAAACATTGTAAAATCCTGAACAACATTGAAGTTACGATTTAAAAACGCACTTAACTATTTTCTAACGTTCTAGCAATATATTTATTCTATTAACAGCTGATTGTGATTGAAGTTATAGTAAATATACTTAAGAACGTTTCTAGGAACTATTATATGATACTATAAAGATATTTCAAAAACTGAGCAACTGCTTGCCAAACGTTTGTCATTACTGTACCGCCATACTGAACAAACCGAAATGAATATAATTATTATGTTATCGATATTATGAAAGTAGATATACGAATTATGATTTTTGAAACTTAAATTTATCTCCGTCTTTACTAGAGTTTGCTGCCAGACTCAAACTCTAATCGACACTGATATTATTAAGAATCTTCATTGTAAGGTAGCTTACAAATTGGTGTCAGAATATGGGGATCATTTTCTAAAGTGATTCCTCTTGATCCGCACGTCTGTAAAGTAAAGTAATTAAGAAACAAACACTATTTAATTATTAATGTTTAACGTTTATTGACACCACTATACATATAGTATCTGATGGCTTCCCCTGACCCCGACGTTTCGTTCGACAGTGTTCCTTCGGTAACCAACACCGTTGACGAGGTAGGGAACGAGAGTAGCAGTGCGCATGTAGATGACGTGCAGCACCGACTGCGCCGCGACGACACACATCACGTTACATTCAGGGATGCACACAGTCCCGTGATGAGACACATCTTTTGATCATGGTGACACGCATTACAATCATTACATGCCACCCCAACCGCCCATACACCACACACTTATTGAACCGGACATGTATGACGGGAACAGTTCGTACGAACATTATGCTTCACATTTCGAGGGCTGCTCAGAATTATCTGGGTGGGACAATCGTACGAACGTTTTGATGTTGGCCGCCAGTTTAAGAGGCGCAGCCAGAAGTTTCTATATGAGCCTTACGGAGAACGAGCGCCGTAATTATTACACGATGACAACGCGCCTGTCCGAGCGCTTTGGTAGCAACAGTAAACATCAATGTATGTGGTTGAATAAATTAGAAAACAGACGACGCGCAAAAGGCGAGAGCATTGCGTCACTTGCAGACGACTTGCGCCAGCTTTGTCAAAAAGCTTACTCTGATTTTGACCATCGCTCGCAGGAAAAACTTGCATTAAATCAGCTGTACAAACTCGTTTCAATTGAAATGAAATGCCGTTGCATGGATCACGATTGCTCAACCGTAAACGAGGCCGTTTCCGTGATTGAAAGGTACGAATCAATATTAGGAGCACATGTAACGTAGGTTCAAAACCTGTCAATTTCTTAATTGATTGTGGAGCTACAACTCCTCTTCTTTCTGATACAATGTTTTCATCACTTGGTACCGAATGTTCCTTTCACCTTCGGCCGGTGCCCAATGTTCTTAAAACGGTTAACGGGGAACCAATGCCTGTGACAGGATGTGTTGATTTGATTGTTGAAATGTGCGGTGAGCGTTTTGACATCTCATTCGTTGTATGCGCCATTGAGGCTGATGGCATTTTAGGGCAAGACTTCTTGAAGCAGCATGTTGATAATATCAACTATAAGAGGTCCTGTTTGGTGATCGGTAATAATGCGGTTCCACTATGGACTGGTGGTGAAGCCAATCAAGTGTGTAGAGTGGAATGCATGCAAACCATATCTGTACCTGCACATACAAGAATGTTGATACCGGTCAAAATCCCCATGAAAGAACATCTAGCTGAACTTGGCTATGTAGAGCCTTCATTTGATCTGATGGCGAGATCCGAGATTGCTGTTATCGGCGGTATTATTGAGCCTAGCAGTGCATGGGCCAGCCCTGTTGTGTTGGTTACCATGAAAGACGGTACCCCCATGTTCTGTATTGATTATCGTAGGCTAAATGACGTCACTGTTAAAGATGCCTACCCACTCCATAGAGTTGATGATTGCATAGATGCCTTGTCTGGTTCAAAATAGTTCTGTTCTCTTGACTTGAACAGTGGATATTGGCAGGTCGCCATGAAGCATGAGGACAAAGAGAAGACAGCATTTGCTACAACGATGGGTCTATATCAGTTCACGGTTCTCAGTTTTGGTTTAGCGAACGCTCCAAGTACTTTCGAGCGATTGATGGAGACTGTATTAAGAAGCTTGCAATGGGTTGAATGTCTTTTGTACATGGATGACATCATTATACCAAGTAGGACAGTCAGTGAGGGATTGTCCAGGCTTGAGCACATACTACAGCGGCTACAGCAAGCAAACCTTAAGTTAAAACCCTCAAAGTGTGTCTTATTTCAGAAACAGGTCAAGTTCCTTGGTCATCTTGTCTCAGAAGACGGTGTTGCAACTGATCCCGACAAATTGCTGCCGTCCAAAATTGGCCCACTCCACACAATTCAAAAGATGTCAGATCCTTTCTTGGACTTTGCTCCTATTACAGACGGTTTGTTGACGGCTTTGCCAAAATTGCACGACCGCTGCATAAAGTCACTGAGAAAAACTGCAAATTTGAAAGGGCTGACGAATGTTCAAGATCTTTTGATACTCTAAAATCTGCTTTAACTTCTGCTCCAATCATCGGTTATCCCATACCTAATTCCAAATTCATATTGGATACTGATGCATCTGATAAGGCCACAGGAGCCGTATTGTCCCAAATTGAAAATGGTCAAGAAATTGTAATTCCATACCACAGCAATAGTTTAAATAAACACGAGCAAAACTACTGTGTAACTCGTAAAGAGCTTCTTGCAGTCATTCACGCACTAAATGCGTTTCAACTCTACTTGTATTGCCAGCCCGTGTTACTACGCACAGATAACGCTGCTGTATCATGGATGCGAAATCTTAAGCGTCCTACAGGTCAAGTTGCACGATGGTTCGAGACTTTAAGAACTTACAACTTGACTGTTACTCATCGTGCGGGTTCAAGTATTGCCAATGCTGATGCGTTATCTCGGTCTCGTTGCTCGAAGTGTGCCACACAGGAGAGTAGAAACACCACTGTTGACAGTGATGATGATCATAATAATACTGATGTATGCAGGATGGTCCCTTATGAGTGTGATTCAACATCAGTCATTGATCCACCATCAACTCCACCCCCTTGTTCCACTGCACGCGCGGTAACAAGGTCACAAACAAAATCGGATTCCATTCTTAAGTCCACAATGGCAGCTTCATACTGGACTATTAATAGTATTGCTGCAGCTCAGTTAGATGACACATCTTTGAAAATAATCATTGAGTCTTTGCAACCTCCTGGCAGACCTAGCTGGCAAGAAATCAGCAGCTACAATCCCCAGACCAAAACACTCTGGAGAATGTGGGACCGCCTTTTGTTAGATTCAAACGTCCTTTATCGAACATGGTATGAAGGCGAAGAACCCCGAAGGCAAATAGTTGTGCCAGAATTGCAGCAGAATGATGTACTGCGGTATTTTCATGATATC
>JAPFQT010001039.1:0-22970 GCA_027627225.1 Congeria kusceri | reverse complement strand
AAATCCTACTTTTTGATGCAAGCAAATTGCAATGTTCTCATTTTGACTCAAGCGAATAATATGCATGCATCATTTTGATCCACCTTTTTTCAATAAGCCAACTTCAAAAGCTCTAAAAAATAATATTTTTATAACACTCATATTTTGTTTTAATTGAAAAAAATAATCACAAAACAACTTTGGAACACAAGAAAATACTGAAAAATATCTACCATAAGATCAATAAAATCATTTATCCCCACTGACAATGTATTCAACTGACAGTAATTATGTCAAATCAGTTTGGTAATTAATTTAAACAGCGTATCACAAAACAAAATAATCGCAGTGCTTCAATTTGTTTATAAGCACTGCACATATAAATGCATACACAACTATAGTCAAATAAACCATATGAGCACATATTGTTATATTTCATGTTTTGTGTAAATGTCACTTTCATATTTTATTTCACGAGAAAATTGATATTAAATGGTTATAATTTGTTAAAAACAGAACTTTTCAACAAATGAGGTGATTTCCTTTATCACCATTAAATTCATTACACTATATAGATGCATACTGTTTCCTTAAAAGTTCATCCGTGCAGATACATCATTAAATACAGTATAATCGGTAATCTTGTTAATGAAAGCATATTTCATGTGTTTCTACTGGATTGATATACATGAGTACTATCATAGAAAATGTCCTGTCTGGGTTGTTTACTTGCTTGTAGAAATAACGCCATGTTACTGGTTTCATTAATTCCAAAATGTAGCTCCTGGATGTGTCAATACATTTTAAAATTGTCATATTGTTCAGGCACATAAAAATAGCTTTATTTCTTTTATATCACTTCTCAAGTTTGTAAGTGATTATGTGTTTTGAAAATATTCTAATTTCCCTCTCTCGCATATGTAATAATGACGGTTACATTAACATAATACTTATATTAATAATATAAAAATAAATATTTTTAATATAATTATTGACATTTTATATGGAAAATATATCAAAGCATTTTTCAAAGCTATATAAATGTATAATCATTTATAAAATATATGTGCTTCAAATACATTAAGGTATTGCAAGTTCAGGCCACAGAAGTTGAAATCAGCTTAAAATTGTCACAGTACATGATGATAAATTCAACCTGTGTTCCTTTCAGTTTAATTAACAAATTGTCATAGTATCATAGTCATATTTACATAAAACTGGCAGTCTTTCATTATATCCTTGGATAATATTTGGTTGGTCTGCCAGATTATTTACAATCTAGTCGAGTTTCTAACTGAAAGTTCTCATTGAGCTCTTGTAGGGATACCATTCACAGGCAGGTTTGATATTCTTCGGGAGATGACCATATTAATCACAAACTTGCAAAATTTACTTCGCCTGTAAAAAAGAGACGTGTGACTAAATTTTAAGGAACATTTTGTAATTAAGCAAGCGTTGTAAAGGTAAACATAAACAAAAAGTAAAAGACTATTTAGACTTAAATTAGTTTTTACTAGTAAACAAGAATTATGCCAACTATTCGTAGCTTTAGTAATAATATTAATGCTGCAAAAACATTATGATCAGAATAACTTATGGTAAATTACTAATAAGAACCCATGGACATTAGATAAAAGTTAATGAATAAAATGAAACAAATGATATAAAAAAATAAGAAGAAGAAGAAATGAAGAAGAAGAAGAAGAATAACCGAAATACTATGAATTGCATATATTTAATTATTGTATAAAAATGAACGAACTGGATATACTGAAGAATGTCATAATACTTTATGATAATAACATAAACAACATAAAATTTATAAATTAAATACAATAAATTACAAAAAAATAATAAATCTATTATTAAAACATGTAAATTTACCTGACAAATAAGGCCTTTTTCAAAGCCAGGAGTAAAACGCAATGGCAGCGGGTATTGTGTAGACATTTGCATTATCTTTATTTCATTCTTCCTCAAAACCTTGTGTGACAGGGTGCATTTCCCGTCATTATTATATGTTAGTAGTTTTTAACCTATAATAGGGTATAATATTTTGACGTAATGTAGGGAATCGTTTCACGAGCTCACGCGCCAGAACCAAAGACATATTCGAGAAAGCAACATCGTGTTAACTTTTTAACTTAAAATAATTAATAAATACAACTTTAGTTTAACAACACCTGCAGCCACGAAATCTGGACGAAGCGTATAACGCCAGATTCCATAAATTAGTAAGTAATTGTGTATATGTGTGATGTATTGTTTATATGTGTGTACATGTTGTTCACATGTAAATCTATGTGTTCATGTGTAATTTATGCAATATACTAGGAATATAGAATTTAATGAGTCGGTCGCCACAATGCATTGAACTCATATGAAATACGTTTTATGTTACTCATGTAATTTATATAGTGTTATCATTTGAAATGACGTGTACTGTTATTTTGTTGCTGTTACCAGCAACCACGTATGCAATGTATATCATTGTATTATTTTACAGCATAAGGCATTATAGTAATTACATATGTATTATTTGTACGTAATTGTTTAATTGCAGGTCGTGATTACCTTCGCACCAGTCAACTGCAGACTGAACTCGATATAATATACTTATTTGTAATACACTGAATCGTACCACTATAAATAATAATTGAATACAAACGAACCCAAGACTTTGTGCTTCTTTTCTATTTATTTATACACAAGCAGTAGAAAAGTACCAAAAGTTACACTTGTTTTAATCAGTTAAATTTAATTTAACATCTGTTTCACTATTAAGTATAGTTTCGCTTTAAGTTTGGATAGTTTGTAAACACTGGAATCAGTTTCGATGCCGGATTATAATTTCTTGAGCTTATATTTGCATAGTTAGCCTTTGGGATAATAGGTCAAGATGCCTGTAATACAAGCGGATCACCGTTAGGTGTATTTAACCGGAAGCTCCATGATAGACACGAGATGTATCTTACGGAGCATTCCGGAGATAGTCGATGTATCACGATTGTGCGATTTTCTTATTTGGTTTCCCAATTTGTATTTTTCCTCAATTGGTTTCCCAATTTTTAATGTGTGTCACCAACCGCACACATTATTGTATGACAAACGCAGCAATATTACGGTTGTTACTAAAAAGTGCAAAGGAAATATTTGTATCGCATGGGAATTGAAAATAAAATGAATTTACAGTGATACTTGTACTCGTAAATGACTGAAAATAAACACAATAACAAATAAACATTGCGAAGTTTTCTCACGGATATAGATTTAAAAAAGAACCAAATTTTCCGGTTTTCGTGGATACCTAACGCTTGCCTTAATACTTACATTACAGGTAAGTTTGATGGTATTTTTTGATAATAATAATAATAATAATAATAATAATAATAATAATAATAATAATAATAATAATAACAATAATAATAATAGTTATAACTGAACTTTAAAAAGAATTTGACACATTTTATGAATAAATGTTTATAGGAAATATTATAATCTGTTATTGCAGTTTTAAGACTTGTGCATATTTAAGTAGTAAATATTGTTTATAATTTTATATTGAAAAGTCAATAATAAATGGTGTATAGCCTATATATTTTACATAAAAGGTAGATAAATCATGTGAACGTGAACCTACTACTTCGTTTGCATGCGTCGGGTTTTTGGGTGGGGGTATAAAAGCCGCTATCAAGCCTGGACTGGCTGACACGCTTAAGGCATTTGGCAATGCGCTACTTTTCAACATAGCTCGCAATGGTTGATTTTAACTTGAGGTAAGATACCAGTATCAGCGTGTTTCCATACGTGGTACATTCGAAATATCGCCTATTACTAGAGTTATTTTTCTCTTCTGGTATAAAAAGCATTTAGCAATGTTAGACGTGCATTTAGTGGTTATTTCTAATATGCTATGTGTGTTTGGAACATTTTTGTGCATTTCTTTGGAGGCTCACTTTAAAGATGAGCTTTTAGCTTGTGTTTATTGTGGCATGGGGCTTTTGTCGAAATATAACTGCCACAACCCCTTTTTCTGCATGCAGGTGAGATGCATTTTCTTAAGTGCAACATCCCATATCGTTTTATTGCAATTTTTGGTAGAGAAAACATTCTTCCTTAAACTCATATTAAGCTTGCACAGTCTGAAATCTGAAAGTTCGCCGCTTTAAAATGAGACCATATAGGAATTTGATTTTACTGGTTTATAACCTTGAAATGTCACCCAAAAGTAAAGGTAGCTTTTTTAAAATAAACACTCTATACCCACAAGTGAAAGTATATTTTTATAATATACACGCTATGCAGCGTTAAACACTAACTACTGGTATTTTATTTAACATAAATATATTCTACTATCAGTATTAAATTAATATTGGACAGATGAATGGTATCAATAAAATCGTTTCTTGAAACAACTTTCATACGCGGGAATATGACACGCGTAAACATATTTCGCCTCTTCTGCCGAAATAGTGCGGTTAAATACAGAGGTTCGACCAGTGACGTCATCCTCTGTGTATAGAATGCGTGGTCTAGTGGTAACGCACTGACTTTAAAACCCAGTTCGAGCCCCCGCTACAGGCTAACCTACTAACTCGTCTTTCGCATGAGACGTAAAAACTAATATGCAGTGTACTAGGTGCTTCACACCGGGCACTAAAAACCAAGGGTTGCCTCTGGAACGGGCTACTTATGTATCTTGCACTATCCACAGTCACTCAACTGACACTTGTTCTGGGTGCGATGGCCATCTAGAAGAGAATCCCGCGGTGCACTCGGTAAAAATTCACTAACTGTTATTTTGCTTTCTTTTTCTTAATAAATGTAGTATAAACTTCCAAATTTTCCTTTTGTCAAATATACTCATTGATGATTCTAAAATATTAAAGTTGTATCCATACTTATTTATCAACTGTCCTGCACATTTGAAATGTAAAATGAACCTGCCATTTCCGCATGAAATTGTGTGTCGAAAATTAGCTCATATACCGGTATAATACGACTTAAAGTTTTGGATTTGCTGAATGATATTACCAACTTGCACCGCATAATATTAAAAGCATGTATTATTAGAAAGCCACTCACTTTGATACTATTATTGACACCCAGTCTTGGATAGGGATTTCAATTAATGCCAAATCCTACTTTTTGATGCAAGCAAATTGCAATGTTCTCATTTTGACTCAAGCGAATAATATGCATGCATCATTTTGATCCACCTTTTTTCAATAAGCCAACTTCAAAAGCTCTAAAAAATAATATTTTTATAACACTCATATTTTGTTTTAATTGAAAAAAATAATCACAAAACAACTTTGGAACACAAGAAAATACTGAAAAATATCTACCATAAGATCAATAAAATCATTTATCCCCACTGACAATGTATTCAACTGACAGTAATTATGTCAAATCAGTTTGGTAATTAATTTAAACAGCGTATCACAAAACAAAATAATCGCAGTGCTTCAATTTGTTTATAAGCACTGCACATATAAATGCATACACAACTATAGTCAAATAAACCATATGAGCACATATTGTTATATTTCATGTTTTGTGTAAATGTCACTTTCATATTTTATTTCACGAGAAAATTGATATTAAATGGTTATAATTTGTTAAAAACAGAACTTTTCAACAAATGAGGTGATTTCCTTTATCACCATTAAATTCATTACACTATATAGATGCATACTGTTTCCTTAAAAGTTCATCCGTGCAGATACATCATTAAATACAGTATAATCGGTAATCTTGTTAATGAAAGCATATTTCATGTGTTTCTACTGGATTGATATACATGAGTACTATCATAGAAAATGTCCTGTCTGGGTTGTTTACTTGCTTGTAGAAATAACGCCATGTTACTGGTTTCATTAATTCCAAAATGTAGCTCCTGGATGTGTCAATACATTTTAAAATTGTCATATTGTTCAGGCACATAAAAATAGCTTTATTTCTTTTATATCACTTCTCAAGTTTGTAAGTGATTATGTGTTTTGAAAATATTCTAATTTCCCTCTCTCGCATATGTAATAATGACGGTTACATTAACATAATACTTATATTAATAATATAAAAATAAATATTTTTAATATAATTATTGACATTTTATATGGAAAATATATCAAAGCATTTTTCAAAGCTATATAAATGTATAATCATTTATAAAATATATGTGCTTCAAATACATTAAGGTATTGCAAGTTCAGGCCACAGAAGTTGAAATCAGCTTAAAATTGTCACAGTACATGATGATAAATTCAACCTGTGTTCCTTTCAGTTTAATTAACAAATTGTCATAGTATCATAGTCATATTTACATAAAACTGGCAGTCTTTCATTATATCCTTGGATAATATTTGGTTGGTCTGCCAGATTATTTACAATCTAGTCGAGTTTCTAACTGAAAGTTCTCATTGAGCTCTTGTAGGGATACCATTCACAGGCAGGTTTGATATTCTTCGGGAGATGACCATATTAATCACAAACTTGCAAAATTTACTTCGCCTGTAAAAAAGAGACGTGTGACTAAATTTTAAGGAACATTTTGTAATTAAGCAAGCGTTGTAAAGGTAAACATAAACAAAAAGTAAAAGACTATTTAGACTTAAATTAGTTTTTACTAGTAAACAAGAATTATGCCAACTATTCGTAGCTTTAGTAATAATATTAATGCTGCAAAAACATTATGATCAGAATAACTTATGGTAAATTACTAATAAGAACCCATGGACATTAGATAAAAGTTAATGAATAAAATGAAACAAATGATATAAAAAAATAAGAAGAAGAAGAAATGAAGAAGAAGAAGAAGAATAACCGAAATACTATGAATTGCATATATTTAATTATTGTATAAAAATGAACGAACTGGATATACTGAAGAATGTCATAATACTTTATGATAATAACATAAACAACATAAAATTTATAAATTAAATACAATAAATTACAAAAAAATAATAAATCTATTATTAAAACATGTAAATTTACCTGACAAATAAGGCCTTTTTCAAAGCCAGGAGTAAAACGCAATGGCAGCGGGTATTGTGTAGACATTTGCATTATCTTTATTTCATTCTTCCTCAAAACCTTGTGTGACAGGGTGCATTTCCCGTCATTATTATATGTTAGTAGTTTTTAACCTATAATAGGGTATAATATTTTGACGTAATGTAGGGAATCGTTTCACGAGCTCACGCGCCAGAACCAAAGACATATTCGAGAAAGCAACATCGTGTTAACTTTTTAACTTAAAATAATTAATAAATACAACTTTAGTTTAACAACACCTGCAGCCACGAAATCTGGACGAAGCGTATAACGCCAGATTCCATAAATTAGTAAGTAATTGTGTATATGTGTGATGTATTGTTTATATGTGTGTACATGTTGTTCACATGTAAATCTATGTGTTCATGTGTAATTTATGCAATATACTAGGAATATAGAATTTAATGAGTCGGTCGCCACAATGCATTGAACTCATATGAAATACGTTTTATGTTACTCATGTAATTTATATAGTGTTATCATTTGAAATGACGTGTACTGTTATTTTGTTGCTGTTACCAGCAACCACGTATGCAATGTATATCATTGTATTATTTTACAGCATAAGGCATTATAGTAATTACATATGTATTATTTGTACGTAATTGTTTAATTGCAGGTCGTGATTACCTTCGCACCAGTCAACTGCAGACTGAACTCGATATAATATACTTATTTGTAATACACTGAATCGTACCACTATAAATAATAATTGAATACAAACGAACCCAAGACTTTGTGCTTCTTTTCTATTTATTTATACACAAGCAGTAGAAAAGTACCAAAAGTTACACTTGTTTTAATCAGTTAAATTTAATTTAACATCTGTTTCACTATTAAGTATAGTTTCGCTTTAAGTTTGGATAGTTTGTAAACACTGGAATCAGTTTCGATGCCGGATTATAATTTCTTGAGCTTATATTTGCATAGTTAGCCTTTGGGATAATAGGTCAAGATGCCTGTAATACAAGCGGATCACCGTTAGGTGTATTTAACCGGAAGCTCCATGATAGACACGAGATGTATCTTACGGAGCATTCCGGAGATAGTCGATGTATCACGATTGTGCGATTTTCTTATTTGGTTTCCCAATTTGTATTTTTCCTCAATTGGTTTCCCAATTTTTAATGTGTGTCACCAACCGCACACATTATTGTATGACAAACGCAGCAATATTACGGTTGTTACTAAAAAGTGCAAAGGAAATATTTGTATCGCATGGGAATTGAAAATAAAATGAATTTACAGTGATACTTGTACTCGTAAATGACTGAAAATAAACACAATAACAAATAAACATTGCGAAGTTTTCTCACGGATATAGATTTAAAAAAGAACCAAATTTTCCGGTTTTCGTGGATACCTAACGCTTGCCTTAATACTTACATTACAGGTAAGTTTGATGGTATTTTTTGATAATAATAATAATAATAATAATAATAATAATAATAATAATAATAATAATAACAATAATAATAATAGTTATAACTGAACTTTAAAAAGAATTTGACACATTTTATGAATAAATGTTTATAGGAAATATTATAATCTGTTATTGCAGTTTTAAGACTTGTGCATATTTAAGTAGTAAATATTGTTTATAATTTTATATTGAAAAGTCAATAATAAATGGTGTATAGCCTATATATTTTACATAAAAGGTAGATAAATCATGTGAACGTGAACCTACTACTTCGTTTGCATGCGTCGGGTTTTTGGGTGGGGGTATAAAAGCCGCTATCAAGCCTGGACTGGCTGACACGCTTAAGGCATTTGGCAATGCGCTACTTTTCAACATAGCTCGCAATGGTTGATTTTAACTTGAGGTAAGATACCAGTATCAGCGTGTTTCCATACGTGGTACATTCGAAATATCGCCTATTACTAGAGTTATTTTTCTCTTCTGGTATAAAAAGCATTTAGCAATGTTAGACGTGCATTTAGTGGTTATTTCTAATATGCTATGTGTGTTTGGAACATTTTTGTGCATTTCTTTGGAGGCTCACTTTAAAGATGAGCTTTTAGCTTGTGTTTATTGTGGCATGGGGCTTTTGTCGAAATATAACTGCCACAACCCCTTTTTCTGCATGCAGGTGAGATGCATTTTCTTAAGTGCAACATCCCATATCGTTTTATTGCAATTTTTGGTAGAGAAAACATTCTTCCTTAAACTCATATTAAGCTTGCACAGTCTGAAATCTGAAAGTTCGCCGCTTTAAAATGAGACCATATAGGAATTTGATTTTACTGGTTTATAACCTTGAAATGTCACCCAAAAGTAAAGGTAGCTTTTTTAAAATAAACACTCTATACCCACAAGTGAAAGTATATTTTTATAATATACACGCTATGCAGCGTTAAACACTAACTACTGGTATTTTATTTAACATAAATATATTCTACTATCAGTATTAAATTAATATTGGACAGATGAATGGTATCAATAAAATCGTTTCTTGAAACAACTTTCATACGCGGGAATATGACACGCGTAAACATATTTCGCCTCTTCTGCCGAAATAGTGCGGTTAAATACAGAGGTTCGACCAGTGACGTCATCCTCTGTGTATAGAATGCGTGGTCTAGTGGTAACGCACTGACTTTAAAACCCAGTTCGAGCCCCCGCTACAGGCTAACCTACTAACTCGTCTTTCGCATGAGACGTAAAAACTAATATGCAGTGTACTAGGTGCTTCACACCGGGCACTAAAAACCAAGGGTTGCCTCTGGAACGGGCTACTTATGTATCTTGCACTATCCACAGTCACTCAACTGACACTTGTTCTGGGTGCGATGGCCATCTAGAAGAGAATCCCGCGGTGCACTCGGTAAAAATTCACTAACTGTTATTTTGCTTTCTTTTTCTTAATAAATGTAGTATAAACTTCCAAATTTTCCTTTTGTCAAATATACTCATTGATGATTCTAAAATATTAAAGTTGTATCCATACTTATTTATCAACTGTCCTGCACATTTGAAATGTAAAATGAACCTGCCATTTCCGCATGAAATTGTGTGTCGAAAATTAGCTCATATACCGGTATAATACGACTTAAAGTTTTGGATTTGCTGAATGATATTACCAACTTGCACCGCATAATATTAAAAGCATGTATTATTAGAAAGCCACTCACTTTGATACTATTATTGACACCCAGTCTTGGATAGGGATTTCAATTAATGCCAAATCCTACTTTTTGATGCAAGCAAATTGCAATGTTCTCATTTTGACTCAAGCGAATAATATGCATGCATCATTTTGATCCACCTTTTTTCAATAAGCCAACTTCAAAAGCTCTAAAAAATAATATTTTTATAACACTCATATTTTGTTTTAATTGAAAAAAATAATCACAAAACAACTTTGGAACACAAGAAAATACTGAAAAATATCTACCATAAGATCAATAAAATCATTTATCCCCACTGACAATGTATTCAACTGACAGTAATTATGTCAAATCAGTTTGGTAATTAATTTAAACAGCGTATCACAAAACAAAATAATCGCAGTGCTTCAATTTGTTTATAAGCACTGCACATATAAATGCATACACAACTATAGTCAAATAAACCATATGAGCACATATTGTTATATTTCATGTTTTGTGTAAATGTCACTTTCATATTTTATTTCACGAGAAAATTGATATTAAATGGTTATAATTTGTTAAAAACAGAACTTTTCAACAAATGAGGTGATTTCCTTTATCACCATTAAATTCATTACACTATATAGATGCATACTGTTTCCTTAAAAGTTCATCCGTGCAGATACATCATTAAATACAGTATAATCGGTAATCTTGTTAATGAAAGCATATTTCATGTGTTTCTACTGGATTGATATACATGAGTACTATCATAGAAAATGTCCTGTCTGGGTTGTTTACTTGCTTGTAGAAATAACGCCATGTTACTGGTTTCATTAATTCCAAAATGTAGCTCCTGGATGTGTCAATACATTTTAAAATTGTCATATTGTTCAGGCACATAAAAATAGCTTTATTTCTTTTATATCACTTCTCAAGTTTGTAAGTGATTATGTGTTTTGAAAATATTCTAATTTCCCTCTCTCGCATATGTAATAATGACGGTTACATTAACATAATACTTATATTAATAATATAAAAATAAATATTTTTAATATAATTATTGACATTTTATATGGAAAATATATCAAAGCATTTTTCAAAGCTATATAAATGTATAATCATTTATAAAATATATGTGCTTCAAATACATTAAGGTATTGCAAGTTCAGGCCACAGAAGTTGAAATCAGCTTAAAATTGTCACAGTACATGATGATAAATTCAACCTGTGTTCCTTTCAGTTTAATTAACAAATTGTCATAGTATCATAGTCATATTTACATAAAACTGGCAGTCTTTCATTATATCCTTGGATAATATTTGGTTGGTCTGCCAGATTATTTACAATCTAGTCGAGTTTCTAACTGAAAGTTCTCATTGAGCTCTTGTAGGGATACCATTCACAGGCAGGTTTGATATTCTTCGGGAGATGACCATATTAATCACAAACTTGCAAAATTTACTTCGCCTGTAAAAAAGAGACGTGTGACTAAATTTTAAGGAACATTTTGTAATTAAGCAAGCGTTGTAAAGGTAAACATAAACAAAAAGTAAAAGACTATTTAGACTTAAATTAGTTTTTACTAGTAAACAAGAATTATGCCAACTATTCGTAGCTTTAGTAATAATATTAATGCTGCAAAAACATTATGATCAGAATAACTTATGGTAAATTACTAATAAGAACCCATGGACATTAGATAAAAGTTAATGAATAAAATGAAACAAATGATATAAAAAAATAAGAAGAAGAAGAAATGAAGAAGAAGAAGAAGAATAACCGAAATACTATGAATTGCATATATTTAATTATTGTATAAAAATGAACGAACTGGATATACTGAAGAATGTCATAATACTTTATGATAATAACATAAACAACATAAAATTTATAAATTAAATACAATAAATTACAAAAAAATAATAAATCTATTATTAAAACATGTAAATTTACCTGACAAATAAGGCCTTTTTCAAAGCCAGGAGTAAAACGCAATGGCAGCGGGTATTGTGTAGACATTTGCATTATCTTTATTTCATTCTTCCTCAAAACCTTGTGTGACAGGGTGCATTTCCCGTCATTATTATATGTTAGTAGTTTTTAACCTATAATAGGGTATAATATTTTGACGTAATGTAGGGAATCGTTTCACGAGCTCACGCGCCAGAACCAAAGACATATTCGAGAAAGCAACATCGTGTTAACTTTTTAACTTAAAATAATTAATAAATACAACTTTAGTTTAACAACACCTGCAGCCACGAAATCTGGACGAAGCGTATAACGCCAGATTCCATAAATTAGTAAGTAATTGTGTATATGTGTGATGTATTGTTTATATGTGTGTACATGTTGTTCACATGTAAATCTATGTGTTCATGTGTAATTTATGCAATATACTAGGAATATAGAATTTAATGAGTCGGTCGCCACAATGCATTGAACTCATATGAAATACGTTTTATGTTACTCATGTAATTTATATAGTGTTATCATTTGAAATGACGTGTACTGTTATTTTGTTGCTGTTACCAGCAACCACGTATGCAATGTATATCATTGTATTATTTTACAGCATAAGGCATTATAGTAATTACATATGTATTATTTGTACGTAATTGTTTAATTGCAGGTCGTGATTACCTTCGCACCAGTCAACTGCAGACTGAACTCGATATAATATACTTATTTGTAATACACTGAATCGTACCACTATAAATAATAATTGAATACAAACGAACCCAAGACTTTGTGCTTCTTTTCTATTTATTTATACACAAGCAGTAGAAAAGTACCAAAAGTTACACTTGTTTTAATCAGTTAAATTTAATTTAACATCTGTTTCACTATTAAGTATAGTTTCGCTTTAAGTTTGGATAGTTTGTAAACACTGGAATCAGTTTCGATGCCGGATTATAATTTCTTGAGCTTATATTTGCATAGTTAGCCTTTGGGATAATAGGTCAAGATGCCTGTAATACAAGCGGATCACCGTTAGGTGTATTTAACCGGAAGCTCCATGATAGACACGAGATGTATCTTACGGAGCATTCCGGAGATAGTCGATGTATCACGATTGTGCGATTTTCTTATTTGGTTTCCCAATTTGTATTTTTCCTCAATTGGTTTCCCAATTTTTAATGTGTGTCACCAACCGCACACATTATTGTATGACAAACGCAGCAATATTACGGTTGTTACTAAAAAGTGCAAAGGAAATATTTGTATCGCATGGGAATTGAAAATAAAATGAATTTACAGTGATACTTGTACTCGTAAATGACTGAAAATAAACACAATAACAAATAAACATTGCGAAGTTTTCTCACGGATATAGATTTAAAAAAGAACCAAATTTTCCGGTTTTCGTGGATACCTAACGCTTGCCTTAATACTTACATTACAGGTAAGTTTGATGGTATTTTTTGATAATAATAATAATAATAATAATAATAATAATAACAATAATAATAATAGTTATAACTGAACTTTAAAAAGAATTTGACACATTTTATGAATAAATGTTTATAGGAAATATTATAATCTGTTATTGCAGTTTTAAGACTTGTGCATATTTAAGTAGTAAATATTGTTTATAATTTTATATTGAAAAGTCAATAATAAATGGTGTATAGCCTATATATTTTACATAAAAGGTAGATAAATCATGTGAACGTGAACCTACTACTTCGTTTGCATGCGTCGGGTTTTTGGGTGGGGGTATAAAATCCGCTATCAAGCCTGGACTGGCTGACACGCTTAAGGCATTTGGCAATGCGCTACTTTTCAACATAGCTCGCAATGGTTGATTTTAACTTGAGGTAAGATACCAGTATCAGCGTGTTTCCATACGTGGTACATTCGAAATATCGCCTATTACTAGAGTTATTTTTCTCTTCTGGTATAAAAAGCATTTAGCAATGTTAGACGTGCATTTAGTGGTTATTTCTAATATGCTATGTGTGTTTGGAACATTTTTGTGCATTTCTTTGGAGGCTCACTTTAAAGATGAGCTTTTAGCTTGTGTTTATTGTGGCATGGGGCTTTTGTCGAAATATAACTGCCACAACCCCTTTTTCTGCATGCAGGTGAGATGCATTTTCTTAAGTGCAACATCCCATATCGTTTTATTGCAATTTTTGGTAGAGAAAACATTCTTCCTTAAACTCATATTAAGCTTGCACAGTCTGAAATCTGAAAGTTCGTCGCTTTAAAATGAGACCATATAGGAATTTGATTTTACTGGTTTATAACCTTGAAATGTCACCCAAAAGTAAAGGTAGCTTTTTTAAAATAAACACTCTATACCCACAAGTGAAAGTATATTTTTATAATATACACGCTATGCAGCGTTAAACACTAACTACTGGTATTTTATTTAACATAAATATATTCTACTATCAGTATTAAATTAATATTGGACAGATGAATGGTATCAATAAAATCGTTTCTTGATACAACTTTCATACGCGGGAATATGACACGCGTAAACATATTTCGCCTCTTCTGCCGAAATAGTGCGGTTAAATACAGAGGTTCGACCAGTGACGTCATCCTCTGTGTATAGAATGCGTGGTCTAGTGGTAACGCACTGACTTTAAAACCCAGTTCGAGCCCCCGCTACAGGCTAACCTACTAACTCGTCTTTCGCATGAGACGTAAAAACTAATATGCAGTGTACTAGGTGCTTCACACCGGGCACTAAAAACCAAGGGTTGCCTCTGGAACGGGCTACTTATGTATCTTGCACTATCCACAGTCACTCAACTGACACTTGTTCTGGGTGCGATGGCCATCTAGAAGAGAATCCCGCGGTGCACTCGGTAAAAATCCACTGCACATGCACACACAGCGGACAAAAAACGCATCATGTTTGCAGGCGAAGGTGCGAGTTGAACAGATAGATCTACTGGTATCGAGTTACAATCACAGTTAAACTCCATTTCTGAATTTGTGAAACACTATCTAGGTTAAACTTTCCAAAAGCAAACTTTATCGCAGATAGTAGTTGATATTAGTCTCATATTATCTACGCGTTTTGTTCACTTTTTGAACGAAGCGAGATAATGCTTACCGCAGTCGTATCATCGTCGAATACCCACGGGTGATATGCCGTTACACTCTATTATCATACCACTAGTATACGTAAAGAATCAACAATGCCTAACCAAAAGTGCACATGTATTGGTAATCTGACAAATTCTCAATTGGTCGTTGAAACCGGCTGTAACAAGGCCGGTATTAAACATAAATTACTTGAATCCGGCCTGGTAAATATAAGCCAGTATATAATTTAAATATTGAATATGAGGCGGGGAACCTAACGCCGTGTTTTATTTTCGCAAATACCAAAAAGTTATCAAAGATAAATGAATGCAGCAATAGTACAGTTGTTACTAAAAAGCGTAAAGGAAATATTTGTATCGCATGGGAATTTAAAATAAAATGAATTTATAGTTATACTTGTACTCGTTTATGACTGCAAATAAACACAAGAATAAATAAACATTGCGAATTTTTTTCACTGATATAAATTAAAAAAGAGCCTAATTTTCCGCGTTTTCGTGGATACCTAACGTTTGCCTTCATACTTACATTACAGGTAAGTGTTATGGTATTTTTTAATAATAATAATAATGATAAACACATTTTATGAACAAATGTTTATAGGAAATATTATTATCTGTTATTGCATTTTTAAGACTTGTGCATATACAATTAGTAAATATTGTTTATAATTTTATATTGAAAAGTCAATAATGTATTGTGTTTAGTCGATATATTTTACATAAAATGTAGATAAATCATGTCGTTGCGGTAACGACAACGTGTTTTGGTAATGACATAACGTTACGGAAATGACATCGGCTATTAAATACAGTGAAAAATAGCGGTTACATTTGAATTGTTAACTCATTTCGTTAAAGACATAAGTCCATGTAACGGATTGTGCATTAAAGCAGGCATTTTTCATTTATTCAAATTTTATCAAACCGAGTGTTGCGGAGATGACCGTTTCGGTAATGACAATTTAGCAAGAAAAGCTTTTGAAGATGCAAGAATGTTGTTTGCGTGCATTTAAAACAGGCTGAGGCACATCGGGGCACTTGCATAGGTGAACATTTAATAAATGACCAAAACAATAATAAGCAATTTTCGAAAATAAAGTGATAAATCGATCTGTGTAGGGAAAAATAAATTTATAGAAGATTATATACTTGTATTGACGTCAATATATATTTTAAAATTGGGTAGACAAACCATAATAATTTAATGTTTAAATAAATAAATAAATAAAAAACAAATAGAAACACATTTTATTTGTTGATGAAAAGCAAAGAAAACCCCGTACAGTTATATGTATTATCTGATATGGATCCTGTCCATGAAAGTACGCTGTAGTTTAACTCCTTTTCGTGTGCGTCGGTATCGAGTATCGGTATGATGACGAAACGCAAAGAAAACCCCGTACAGAAAATGTATGGAACGCCAATGCTGCCTTCTGATGGCACTGGTCTTTATGTTCTGTGCATTTACTAAGTTGTTTTGTGTAAACCATACAAATGTATTATCTGATATGGATCCTGTCCATGAAAGTACGCTGTAGTTTAACTCCTTTTCGTGTGCGTCGGTATCGAGTATCGGTATTTTAACGCCCTTTCTAGCCTTGACTGACTGACACGCTCTAAGCATTATGGGTATGCGCTACTTTTCAACATAGCTCGCAATGGGTGATGTAAGTACATATTTTATACATTTAACATTCTCTAAACAACATCACAACATTGTTCAGATTACCTTTCAATATTCCTGATTTAAACAAAGAAGTCCATGAAAAACACGATACTGATGTAGCCGTTCTGCGGTTATAGCCTAAAAAGCGAGTTGCGCAAGGACTTCATCATCAATCGATACTAGCACTTCGGAACAATGCAAGCTTACTCGCTAGTTCATTAATCAATGAACTGGAACAGAAAGACATTGACATGTTACTATTACTTTCACTTTCGACTAGAACTTAACTTCCAATACTTTGTCAAAGGGTTATTGGCGCGTTTGTTTTTTAATATAATATGTTCAGTGATGATTGTGTATAGCTCTTTCATTCAGAAATAATAGAAGATCTAGTTTGTCGATTTTTTTGTTTGTTTAATAAATTAGAAGCTGTATGAACATTTGATGTGCCGTGCCATACACGATCAGCGTACGCAAATTGTTAACACTAGTCTAGAAAATAGTCTTCAAACACTGTGTAATTCTCAAAAATAATTATTAAACCAACTTCTTTTCATTTGTAGTAATTTATTTCTTATGAGGCGCAAAAAGCATGCCGGTAACAAAGCATACATAACGAAAATTGTGTGACTGTTTATTTGCACCGTTACCAATTAAAGAGGGCGTGATAAACGTTCTCTACAGATACACCCACCCTTATCCGCATATGGTAAATTAAGTTAGCTGTAGTAAATAGGACTCCGCCTACGTTTAATCGATACTTGACACGCTGTTTAAGTCAAGAGCAACCTGTGAACTAGTGCATATATTGCAGTGTAGACGTCGTTTGAAGAGGCGGATCCGTGGTCTAGTGGTAACGCACTGGCTTCACATCTTAGGGGTCGCAGGTTTGAGCCCCCGCTACACCCTAATCCACTAACTTGTCTTTCGTATGAGACGTTAAACCGAGGTGCAGTGTACTAGGTGCTTCACACCGGGCACTAAACAGACCCAGGGTCGCCTCTGGAACGGGACGTCTCCTGTATCTTGCACTATCCCCGTAACCAACTAACAAGTCTTCTGTGGGCGATGGCCATATGGGAGAGAATCCCGGTGCACTCGATAAAAATTCACTACACACACTCGTTTGAAGAATATTGTGCGATTTTGTTTGACCTGGCACTCATTAATCTCCGGTAACGCTCGGCTGTTTTATTTATATCGGTTTAACGTTTATCTAGCGTGTAAAGCACGGATTTCATAGTTATATAAAAAAAAAATCCCTTTGAATCACAATGACTGTATTTTGTTCTTATTTTCTTTTGCTTTAACATCATTTATTCTCATGAATATTTTTACCCTTTTCCATTTGTTTTATTGTAATTAGTTAATTCACTTATCTACATAAAAATGCATTCACAACGACTCTGTTCCGATCACAGTATCGGTGCATATCTCTTCTGTTTCGGCTTCGAGGTTGATGATGAGATTCCGTATAATAACATCAGCAAAATGATCCATTAAAAAAGTAATTTGAACCTAAAACATCACGCTTACAAACTTTTCGTGCTTACCACTGCTATACAGTATCAACTGTAAGGGAATATTTGACTGAACGGATACATATTCGCACTTCGTAATGAGTAAGTAGCTTAAACTAGAATTACGTTAGACACGGAATATTCATGAGTGTCAGGTAAATTAAATCTCACATTAGCCGGAGATTGTCAACGCACTATGATTGGCTGGTCAATAAAATCGCTAGATTCCGTAGATTTGCAGTTCACCACCCAGTAGTAAAATGCAATACGTGAATGCATTACACTTATTTTTGACCAGCTATACAATAATACATATTCTACGTTGGATTAATAATTTCGTAAGTGCACCTGCTTATGTTTAATTTAAATAGTTCAGGTTTAAGTGGTTAATTATCAAAACTTTTGTCTTTTATGCTGTTTAGGTTGCACAATATGATTATTTTAATATTTATCATGCCGTTTTATGTAAACAAATACTAGGGTCTGTCTACAAGGTAGCATATCAATAGTTCAACTTTGCACATGCAATGGGCTTTTCAAACATTGAAATATAAACAATTAATGAATTGTAGAACATGTCAGTTTTATAAAATTGTTTCTCACAGGCTAAAACTGTGAAACTAAAATCACGAACATTAAACTGTAGGGATTAATAAATTGGTCACTTCTCTTCGTATCATCCGGATCTATTTTGGAGCTATGGGGAATACACTGTTCATATGTTTATCAACTGAATATAAGTTCTTTGCTATGAAATTTATGAATCTATGAATTTAAATGAAGCCTATTTTTAAAGTGGACACTCCTTAGTTTCCGTAATGTATCGTAGATTTCAGTTCTTTCTAACTTTGTCTTAGATAACATATTTTCCTTTGTACTTTAAATATGTTTTGTTTTGGGGGAGATATCCCGTCTTTTCTGATATTTTTCATTTTTCAAACATAATCCAATATATTTAAAAGACAATAAATCGAATTTCACTTGGGCATGTTATGCGTGCTTAGAATCATTGTGCTCAAATTAAAAAAATGTTCAGACCTAAAAATGATTTGAACATTTGAACCTACAACCCCACGATCCGTGAGTTTATACTGCCTTAACCTATTTACCATTTATGTCTACGTCGATTATTATACGCTAAATTAATTTAAACTCACCTTTAGTATATTGAATTGATACGTTTCGCTTGTATACATTTGTTTCCGATAAAATCCTACGAAAAAGAACGGAATATTCATGAGTGCCAGGTCAATGTTGTCGGACTATACGGTAAGGTTTATTGTTAACCTTTTCGTACAAAACAGCTGGTCCGACAAGAATGCTGTCGAATGTAAACCGTTGAGCTTTCTGTTTAATATTCGTCGTGAGCAAACTCCGTAGAGCTCGGCAGCAATCTAAAATAGAACACGAAACGCTACGGGTCTTGAAAATGTAAATACTTAGCTAAAGTCAGTCTTGTTATTGCCTGATAACATTGACCTGTTGACCTGGCACTAATTTGTGTCCGTCATTTTTCGTTAATGTCCGTCGTTGTAATCGGTATGCACTGTGACTCATTATACATAATATTTAGTCAATATATACGCATACATTTATATACATTATGTACGATAGCCTAATGGTATAGTGCTCGCTTACTGTTCAGAAGTTTTCTTTGTATACATAAATACTACATGTATCGTTATTTATGTGTTCAAAATGAAATATAAAAAGCGTTTAGATCAATAAGGATTTCAATTTTGAACCGCAACCCTACGATCCGTAAACTGCTGCCTCAAAATGTAGACCAGTTAACTCTACGTTGATAATTACATGCTGAATCAATTTAAACACACATTAAGTATATTGAACTGATAAAAGGATACGGAAAGAACGGATAACGCATGATATATAATTTTAGTCTTTTATAAATAAACCTGTGTGCGCCTTTATATGTCATTGACACAAACTCATTCTTCCACAAAGTCATGTAGGAAATACTCCCTTGCAAAATGGCGAATATAAAATAGCTACATGCATATTCAAACATGTTTGGTAAAATTCTTAAACTGAAGCAAGACGTTTATGAAACTGATTATAATAAACTTCATTTAAGTGTGTCTGTAATGAACTAAACCAATTATGTAAGAAAACGTGTTAATAAGCACAAAATCCTGTACACTTTTCAAAAGTTGTAAATCCATTGTTCAACACAAAATGATCGCGGCGACGTTCGGCTATTGATAGATACACTTATAAAACAGTTGAATAATATGGTACCCGAACATACGTTTCAAAACACATTAATCTTGCCAGTCGGGATAAGTAGTCTGAAACACCTCACAGCGGTTACTTCCCCAATGCAGTGAGAGAACCACTGCCATCACAATTTGTTTAGACAATTTAGATTGTTTCATGCTTATTGTATAAAACTCCATCTGAAATATTGCATTATGGGGAGTTAAAATTTAAAAGAGAGAAAAATAAAAAGAAAACACAGCAACGTAAGGATTATATGTTGTTGTCCGTGTTGTTGACTTCTGTGTATCAGCAGGCATACTTTACACCACGTGATCTTACTTTTGTCTACTGGAAGCCAATGACGATAATCGCATGGTTTACATGAGCTATGCTCGGAACCAGTCAAATCTATGTGTGCAGATTGAGTCTATCTTCGTTAGAAAGATTTATTCAAACAATCGGCAATGACGTCAGATTGACACCAATCTGTAGAGCAAGTCTGAATATGATTGACGTTCATTGCTGCTGCAGTGTGTTTTTTTTTTTCGAAAATTTAAAAGCATAAATTATGGTACTCTATTTCGAATACTATAGCATCAAAGGTATTTGTCTAGCATTTGTGATATCTTAATCAGTGTTCTCAGACTTCATTAACATTATCTCCCTTTATTACTATTTATTTATTATTTTGCTTGCCTTCCCTATTTGATCAATTCTATTGTCATATTTGTGTTACCTAATAAATCATCTCCGGTTTGCCAGATTGTAACCAGTAGACAACCTAACCATTCGACCACGTTTGCAGGCTAGTTCGCACCTGTAAATTATGTTTGGGATATGGGAGAATCGTTTGTTTTCTCATGATTATTTGTACTGTTTGTACATAGTGTTTAAATATACCCTATTTTACCAGGCCAATTGAGGTTTTAAAACACTTCTGTATCGTTAATGTTTTTGTTTTCATTTCAGAGCCTAGAAATTAATAGAATGAATGTATATATTGGCTACTCTGCGTCAATGGTTTTGGCATTTCTGCCAGGTGAGTCAATTGTCTCTGTGTTTGTTGGTATTATATACGTAAACCTAACTGTACATTGTACAAGATTCTCAACTGTATATAACATAAATCTAACGTTCATTCACGTGTACATCGACACGGATCAGTTAACAGTCAACTAATCAATCGGATTTCTTAAGGACATATAATTTGAGATCTTAATATGATAAGAATTTATAATACACATGTCGTTTTTGTCAATGTTAACATTTTGCTTTGAACGATTCCTTGATGTTGAGTATTATATCAATTTCATTACTCTTAATGTTGGAATATATTATAGAAATTCCTACAAATGTGGTCACGTGTATTGCTTTGAATTAAATTCGGTTAACTGAATGTAATTTTACTAAAGGTTAAAACGGTACAAAAACCAAATATATTAAACCACCAGTATTCAATATTAGTACGATATACCACTCAAATTAAATAAGTCCAGTACTTGTTTACTTTCGATGCATTTATAAAATATTACATTAAACACATTGTATTTACTTTTCAGTACTCGTTCTCTGTGGCAGCGTTTCTGTTAACGTTGTTCGATGCCCAAACTTACGAGATAACAGACTGATACTCGAATGCAACACGAATCTAACAGATTTGAGTTACGTGCACATTGATCCTCAGGGAAGGACTGTAATAATCGCCGATTGCAACTTTAAAATAATCTCGGCGTATTGTATGCTGTTAAATGCGACGTTCAAGGAACCATACGACGTGACTCTAACCAACCAAGGTGCCCGTCTGACCATAGAGGGAGTAACCGCCGACCGGTTTGGGACATACACGTGCCTGGATACCTTCAATACATCCCGCAATGCAAGTGTTTACGTCCCAGACATTTGTAAGCTTCGAGATAATGGTAAGATATCATTGTGTTACTGGTATTTTGCAAGATTGTTTATAAAAATAAAATAAACGTGCAATTCAATTTCAAGAAACATATAAATAATATTTATATATGTGAACAGTGCCATTTGCACATATTTCTAAACACTCCTTTCACTAAACGCTATTTATAAACGTATGTCATTTTGAATGTATCGAGAGCAAACCGTCTTTGTGATTGGGAATAATCAAGTGTAGTAGTCTGATGTAGATGGATTTTGTTCTAAGAAGTAATTAATAACATACTATATTTGTAATACCAGGACCCAGGGACGTTCCGCTGGCAACTGTCATTGGCATAACGTGTGCTATAATTGCTGCTTTTGTGTTTGTTCTGGTCTTAGTCATATGGCGGAGGAAGCGAACACAAACAACGTACGTACATCGCCTAACATAGAAAGGTTTATCAATTGCTT
>JAPFQT010001038.1:0-23000 GCA_027627225.1 Congeria kusceri | reverse complement strand
ACCAGTTTTTTAATTCCTGATATTCTATTTTTTCTTTGGGTTAAATAAAAACTCTTTCTTCTTTCATTTCGGTCGTTATCCATTGGATTAATAAAAAAAAACTATACGCTGGACCCTTGCTTATAACTGGCCATATCAAAATGCAATTCTAATCATGTTTTATCAAACGTTTGAAAACACAGCATTAATTGTCTAATCAGTGATGATTACTAGCAAACTCTCGTTTTATCAACAGACTCTTGATTATATTATCAAACGCAATGTCTTTGTTATACGCTATATTTTGACGCTAAATGGATCATTCATAAACTTAAAAAAAAAAATGACTACCTACCTATCCGTTAACAGCAACCTTAGGTAGGCAACGGTAAACAAACAATTTTTAAGGTTGACCTAACACACGAAGAAATCATTATTCACAAATATCAAATAGTATGCGAACGTGACGATTTTTTTCGTAAACTGTCATGACGAAAGATCGTACAGTATGCATTAATCACAAACAAAGATCTTACACAAAGTTTATTATCGTGAAAAAAGATCGTACATAAGCCGATCACCATGAATACGAATCGTACAGTATGTGTCGTCGTGGATAAAGATCTAATACATATCAGAAACAAAGCAATTATTAGGAAAAATGATCATTTTGTTACAAATTACAAGCAAACGCCATTATGAAACGTCAGTATCTTGTCACGTTTATTTTTTAGAATCCACATACACAACACATACTCGACGAGCGTTTGCGGGTTAAGTTGTACACTGGTCCATTCACATGAAAGAAGTCATGTGCCCTCCAAGTTACATGCTGATATTTATAAATGTTCGAAAATTAGAAAACAGTCTTACAATTCCGAAATTATCTAATAGGAGTTTAGTCTGACAAAGAAATGCATAGTTTGAAGATTTTGACAAAATAGTTGCAATTAGATTCCATTAATATTAAGTATTCGTCGTGCACATGCTAGGATATATGTATTTTTTGTTAAGTTCGTTCATTACCTAATTTAATATTTTTCTCATAAATGTATAGCACTTATGTTTTTGCATATGATTAAAACAATTGTATGCTTACAAACGGTTGTCGATGATGTTGTTGTTGTTGGCGGTGGTGTTGTGACTTATTTTCAACTCAGTTACGAACGACTTACGAATCTTTCTAAATAAGGGACCAGGTCGCGCCTTTGAAGATTTTTACGGTGTAATAAACATGACAATGAGTTTGTGCAGGGACGTAAATGAGAAACAATACATTGTTCGTAATGTGCGTAAATCACAAGAATTTAATCTTATTCTCCTCCATTTTCAAAAAAAATGTGGTGCACCTGTACCAGTGATTATATAGGTCAGGACGGTCCTAACAAGTCAATTGCTTCCGATCTGTAAACTTCCGGTTTACGCGACAGCTCGACTTGATCCACACGGCATGTCCAATCAAAATTTGGCACAGTGGCACAGAGCAGTCGTCGAGCATTTGATTTCTGCAGACGATAGTTTAAGTTTAAACCTATTTATTTTATTTCGAATGCATCGAAAGCCGTGGGCTTATAGAGACACTCTCGAGTCCGTTTCCTGGGAAGAACCAGTACTTGGTGTCTTTGGAAAGATCTTGAGAACGCTCACTGAGTGGGTATCGAACCCGGAACCAAGGCAGACACCATTGCGACAGTTGCATGTGTCCAGACAGAGGCAGGGATGAAAGGCCAGTCAATGTACCGCCATGCAAGCAGAACATTTGAGACGTCGTATCATCTAAAGCGAGCGCGCTATAAACTTCAGCTTGTATGGTTCTACATTTGTTCTGATTTTGTTCTATTTTTTATGTTTTAATGATTCTCAATCATTTATACATATTCAAAAACACGCATTTGGACGGGCGAAGCTATGATATTTATTTTCAAAATCCGGACGCAGACTGGGTCAATATACTAAGTCCAATGTGTCCGGACACAACCAACACAACCAAATATCAACAGTTTTTTATCCGTATCAAACAGAAAATTATAATTGTGAACTATTATTTAACATGTTCTTGTATATTGTATCAAATTAAACCGCCTAATTAGTTATCAGAAGATTATAACGACGTAAGTTGTATATATTAAGCAATATTTTTGTTATATTTGATTGTCATCAGTCTAAATAGTGAATGTTTTGAAACTGCTGAAAATTAATTACTTCAATTGTAGTCATTTTGTCGTTTAATAAATCATTCACGTTACTTGGTAGCACTTTGTGAACGAAGACCTCCGCTATGGCAGCTCGATCACCCACGTGGTATGTTACTAATCCAGTATACACCATCATGTAAAAATCTATAAATAATAAAGAATCTTTCCAAACAAAAATCCTGGATCCAGTCGGTGATCCGGATCACGAACACAATCTAATCTTTTGTTGATTTGCAGATTATCGACAGACAGACAGACAGACAGACAGACAGACAGACAGACAGACAGACAGACAGACAGACAGACAGACAGACAGACAGACAGACAGACAGACTATATTTCACCTCGATACAAACATTATATAAAGCATAATACAACAGAAAAGAAAAAATACTTTAATGTCAACAGTGCAGAGAATGTTCATAGATACTAGAACTCCGCGAGTCGGATGTGTCGCCTGACGCCGGATAGCTTACGTGAATCCAAATGAAGAAGCACTTAAGGTTAATGCTCTTTTTTTAATAGATTTATTGAAATCTTCAAAAGCACTGCACTCTGGCTAATTGCAAAGAAAATAATAATTAAAACCAAAAATGCGACACAAAAATAAATATGAAAATTTACAAAGGGCAATAACTCCAAAAGTATAAGGTGCAGAGTAACGGTTCTTTTGCACTGCACTTTTCCTCAATGAGATCTATCTACTTATGAAGTTTCAAGTTGATAGCTTTCATAGTCTTAGAGTTATGCTCCGGACAAAAATCAAGTAGGAAAATAAACAAAGGGCAATAACTAAAAAAATATGTGATGCAGAGTAACGATTCTTGTGCACTGCACTTCTCCTATATGAGATCTATCTACCTATGAAGTTTCAAGTTGATAGCTTTCATAGTCTTAGAATTATGTTCCGGACAAAAATTAAGTATGAAAATAAACAAAGGGCTATAACTCCAAAAGTATACGGTGCAGAGTAACGGTTCTTGTGCACTGCACTTCTCCTCAATGAGATCTATCTATCAATGAAGTTTTATACGTTGATAGCTTTAATAGTCTAAGAGTTATGTTCCGGACAAGCGAAGGGGACAACGCCGCCGCCGACACAGCCGACACCGCCGACGCCGGGGCCGACAAAAGTAACACCTATATTTCGCCGAATCAGGCGACACAAAAATATGTTTATGTGGCTATGTGAATACCAGTGAGAAACATAAATTTAGAATCACATCGGCGTCACTCAGTCAAATGCACTCAAAGAATGATGTATTGAGAGATTGTTTTCAAATTTCGCTTTTTGGCCGAAAAAATTTGTACAGATAAATCTTTTTAAGTTGTGGCTGTTTTCTACACTGTGCAATGCAATATTTCGACAATAACACGAATCCATTCATGTTGTCTATTTATTAACTTAACCACTGATGAAGCTTGCATCAATATTGATCGTAAATTTTGTTGACCAAATGCTGTTATAACTAGACTTGATTTGCTTGTTTTCAGTAACCTGTGGTTGTGAAAAAATCATGATGTCAATTATACATGTGTGTTGAAACAAACAGTCCGTGATGTTCACATTCAAACTTGATATGAGTGTATACAGTCTCAGAGTAAACTTAAATATTACACCAAATTTAAAAAAAGGGAATTTTGTTTTGAAACTTATTTGCATTGAATCGACAATGAAAAGCATAGAATAGCATTGAGTAGATTTCGATTGTGTTCACATCATTTAGAAATTGAAAAAGGAAGAGTTAATAATATTAACATCGATGATCTTATGTGTAAAGTGTGTAATACTGGAATGATCAAATCTGAATTTAATTTCCTGTGTATTTGTCCAAAATATAGAGATCTGAGGTCTAAATACAACATACAACTGTCATTTAATACCTTGAATTATTTTGGAAACTAACTGTCTTCAAAGTTTGTCAAACGTATTCGTAAAGCATCCACATTTATTTATTTTGCAATGTTAATAAGAAAAGATATCATCGACCTTTCTGTTGATGGCTAGTTGTTTCATATGCTTTACATTACTTGGATTCGTTTGTGTTATATTGTTATGTCATATACTGATATTCTTAGCATTCTATTTATTATTTTCTTATCCAGTCCATCTTCATCTCACTGTGTATATGTACTTATAGCATGATTGTCTCTTGCCAAAAGCATGTATTGCTGATTATGCAAATAAACCATACTATACGATTGATGACGCCGAACGACGGACTGTTCGTGACCACAAAAGCTCACCATTCGGCCTTGTCACCCTTGAGCACTTCGTATACGAGTGGAAACGATCCCCTTATGAACAAACCCCTCTTACTCAACCTTCAATATAAGCAGTCCTTCCAGGGTCCATATTTATAAGGATTCTTAAACTACTTTGAACTTAAATTGAGCATAACGCAAAAGTAAAATGGGTGTTTGAAACACTGTAGGACCATATTTTTCACAAATCATTTTTGAAACGCGTGAAAAATAGGATCTCATTCTTTACACATCGCAATCTCATTTTTCACATTTTTTTTTAAATTTGTGATCGAGTCCAGTTCTTGATATGCACTCAAATCATATTCTTCACACAGGCAAAAAAAAGTGTTCAAAATTTCAAAAAAATTGTTACAACATAATCCTATTTTTCACACTGTTTTTGCCCGAAAAAAACGGAGCATTTACGGTACGGTACGTTATGCATGGTACGGAACGGTACCGGCCGGTTAAGTACGGTACGGGTTGGTTTACTAAAGCATGGCATGTGTGGTATGGTTTGTAATGCTTTGGTGTGGAAAGGTACGGTACGGTACGATACGATACGGGAGGCACAGTTAGCTACGCTACTGTACTGTTCAAACGTACTTCCCAACATGTGCCGAGGGTTCTAATAAGGTCATTATATTACCGTCCGTCTATACGTATATTCTATTTCGGGCGGACATATGCACATGTTTTTTCTTGGTTTTACTTATCCAAAATAGGATGTTTGTTTTTACGTACGTTCGGATGCGTGCACTGGTTAATATCCCAATAAAAAGGTGTACGTTCGTATGTACGTACGCGAGTATGCATTTCTATCTCCTAATTAGACCGTACACACGTATTGACTAACGATTATGCGCATGCATACATAATTAGCTCTTCAATAAGGCTTAGTTTCTCTTGGTGATGACAATACTGACGATGACGATAAGTATAATGATAATAATGGTGATGACGATAATAGTTATGATGACGATGATGCTGCTGCTGCTGATGATGATGACGACGACGACGATGGTGACGATGATTATGATGATGATGATGACAATGATGATGATGATGACTGTATAATTATGTTCCAAATAATGATTTCATCGATCGTCGCGTTACAATTTCACCATAAAATATGCGAAAATGTGATCTGTATGCATACCTCCGTTTTGGCCAGTCACATTCTTCACACTTATAAATGTGACAAATGAGATCCTATTCTTCACAGGCGTGTGAAAAATATTATTTGTGAAAAATATGATCCTACAAAGCACCATTCTTTTGAACATGTACATGGCAAGCTCTAAATATTATTATACTTGGTATAATGTTACAACTTCATGACAAAATCGTCAGAAATGCATTTCTTTGTAAAAAAAACAGAACAACAACAACAACAACACAAGAACTCTAATTTCAGTATTTTAAGATTGTTCCTTATTGTTGACTAAGATGCTTTATAAATACAAGCCCTGGTTGCTCTTCTTAGGGTTCACAAATCAGCTCGATTTAATCCGTATTTCAACCCCGACACAGATGTTTCTTAACTGAAAATGGGACATGTGACACGAAACAGACGATAAATTATGCAGACGACAGTTGCACGTGTCCAGAAGGATAGACCGGACTTAATACCACCGAAAACGCGGAAACTGTGAAGAGTAGCGCGTACAACAGCAATAGACAGGCAGAGCTATAAGACCTCCAGCTTGCAGCACCACTGAAGCGATGACCATTCTTTTTCATATATAAAATAATCACTGTAAATCTATCTAACCCCTTTGTGTCAAATCAGACGAAGATATTATGTTTAATTAAACAATCTTTACACTGAATGATAAAAGGAGATTTACTGAGTTTTCATTCAACCACACAAAGAATTATTTAAAGACCCACTGTGCAGTATACAAGGACTAAAAATACTGTAATGTGGTTTGAAACATAACTGTGTTGTATTATAAACGTCCTCGTGAAAAAACGAATCTAAATAATTTTCGCACTATTGTTGTTTATTGAGAAGTAATCGAATTATATAGGCTAACAACTACTAACTACGGCATTATGTTCGTGTCCATTTTGGAACTGAACTGCTTCGACTAGTTTATTACGCATTGTATGTTTTAGAAAAAAAATCCATTTGGAGTACTGATGCATAGGAATTAAACAACGAGGGCGGTCTAATAACCACGCATCATAACGGCAAAGAGTTGTTTATTGGCCGATAAACAACGATAATACGAAAATAATTTTGATTTTAACATGATTTGACATGATTTTAATATTTTTGCAATTGTAATGAGAACTACATTTTACAATGCTCCGCTTAGAATCGGGACTACTTTTTGGGTTTTGTTCTGGGTAGTTTAACAACGATAAATGTGTTCATTGTCTACAGAAAAATTAGCGAGTATCACGTTAGAATGCGTAATAACTTCAAAAGAAAGCGTAACTTGAAAGGGGCATAACCCTGTATTTTTAACGCTGTCAAAAAACAGAGTTATGGAGAATGTTGAATCTGGTGCTGAAGTTGGTGACAAAGGTATACTCAAAGGTTCAAGTTAGTAGGTAATAGCCGCTTACATAATAATAGCAATGTTGGTGATTTTACATTTATAAATGCAAATGGTTCAAGTGTGGTAGACTACTTATTGTTAAAACAATCGGATTTTGATATTATTTAAATGTTTGAAATAATGCCCCCGAATGTTCTTTCTGACCATTCCCCCGTTCATTTTCGTATTTCAAGAATACAGTCCATCATTTTAATTGACAACCCAATAAATGAAAATCCTGAAATGACAATCAAATGGGATAATTCACGAGCAGAAATATTCCGAAACAAATTATTTGATAAAACATATTGACTTTGAAAGATATTACTTCTAATATACCTAGCAATACCATTGATGTAACTATAAATACGTTCAGCATATTTTTGCGAGACAACGCGATAGCTATATTTGGTAAACCAAAACGTTATGTAAACAATAACATCCCGGGGAGAGCGAAAAAAATCGTGGTTCAATAAAGAATGCTTCGATGCACGACATGAATTTAACAAATCGATAAATTTGTTTTTGCCAACAAGAAGTGAAGAAAACAAACGTATTTATTTAATTAAAAACCGACATTATACTTATATTAAACGCACGCATAGACAACGTTTTGTGCGTACTGAGGGGGTTCGTATTGGTAAATAAGCGAAACATGATTCTAAAGGATTTTGGAAAAGTATTAAAAAACAATATAATCGAAATACCGGTAATATCAATCCCAATGACGTACCGAGAAATAATCTATTTAACCACTATAATAAACGCTATGGGACCCAAATACCAAGTACACAAACACCCAATGCATTTGATGAAACAGTATACGTCAACGACTTAGATAATGATTTCACCGACTTTGAAATTAAAAACGCAGTGTTTGCACAAAATAATTATAAAAGTGCTTTAAATTATTTACTTATCGCCGAAATCTTAAAAAGTTCTTTTGATATCGTATCGCCATTGCTACAAAGGTTGTATAATAAAATATTTAACGATGGTATATTTCCAACAGAATGGGCAGAGGGAATGATTGTTCCAATATTTCAAGGCGGAACGGATGAAGCCTAAAAATTTCGTGGTATCACTTTAAATAAAATATTGTCGAAAATTTACTCAAAAATTATTTTAAGTAGACTTACTAAGTGGACGGACACGCATAATATATTTATCGATAATCAGTTTGGTTCTCCAGAAAACTAAATCAACAATCGATTGTATATTTATACTCGCGCTATTATCAGAAAAACACTCGCAAATAAGCAAAAATTATACGCAGCATTCTTAGATTGGGAAAACATGTTTGATAGAATAGACGGAGTATTATAATGGAGACAGCTTTTGTCTGCGAATATTAGCACGAACTCTATAAAAAGCCGACAATCAATGTATAATGTAGTCAAATCTTGCGTTAGGTACAAAAACGAACTATCCGCTCCAATAAACTCGAACATAGGAGTCAAACAAGGGGACGCAGCGAGTAGCATACTCTGCCTGTTTTTCCTAAATAAAAATTTCTTGGAAATATATATAGTAATTTAAATGTTGTTATTGACATTGGTGATTTAAAAATTTTAATGTTGCTGTTTGCCGACGATGCAATAGTCGTTGCAAGCGATCCGAAAACTCTACAGTTGATACTGAACGATATCGAAATATACTGTAACACGTGGGGACTCCGTTTAAATGTTAAAAAAACCTAAAGTAATGATCTTTGAAAATGGGCGACCTGCTGAATATGATTTATTTTTATACAATGCGAAAATCAAAAACGTAACTTCTTTTAAATATCTGGGTGTACACCTTACTAAAAACGGCAACTGGCACCGTACACAACAAAGAGTAGCTCAGCATGCGATGTATTCACTCCACAACCTTTTTAATATTTATAAGAACTTAGAATTACCAGTTACAAGCAAAATTGAATTATTTAATGCACTTGTTCTGCCAGTTCTCAATAACGCTGCAGAAATATGGGCTTATCACGAAGGGCAAAATGTCGAAATAGTACACTTAAAGTTTTGTCACAAGATATTGGGTGTTAGGACGTTCTACTAATCGCGAAGCCCCACTTTACGGCGAATTTTGGGCAAATACCCATTCACATACACAGAAGCATCCTTGTGATGAAGTACTGGGTTAAATTATTGACACTTAACGAGGATTATATTTTGTACAAAACTTATATTACACTTTTAATTGACGCAGACAGATATATTAAGTATAGCGGATGTAACTGGGCTTCGAAAATAAAGCAGATTTTCCACGAGCATGGTTCAGGATATCTCTGGATGTATCAGTCTAACGAATTGATTAATTTCCACGCTATTCGACAACGTATCCTTGATAATTACTATCAAAGTTGGTATTATTCTATCAAAAACTCCAGTCGACTGCAATCGTATTGCTTATTTAAACATACTTTGGCTATTGAAAAATATCTTGTAATTATAAGTGATTACAAATTAAGAAACGCTCTATCTAAAATCAGATCGTCATCGCACAACCTACTTATCGAACGAGGCCGCTATTCCAACATCCAGAGGCAAGAAAGACTGTGCACAAAATGTAATCAAAATATGATCGAAAATGAATATCGTTTTCTCCTAGCCTGTCCAAAATATGCAGAACACAGCGAAATATATAAAAAGATAGTATTATACCTAGCCATCGTTACAAAAATTCGCCAATTTGTTATCCGTCACATCAAACAAGTCTCTTATAAATTTTGCGAAATTTATAAATTACGCAAATAAACTTAGAAACAACTCATATTTTCTTAAATTGTTGCTATTCACAAATTTGTAAAAGCTTTTCTGTAAACTCATAAAATCTCTTATCTCGTTAGTATTTTCATGTCTTACCATCACTATGTAGTGTTTATTGCTGCTATAAGCATATTGATATGTTTTACGCAATAAATATATTGAATTGAATTGAAAAATTAAATTATCACGCTTTGAAATCCGAAGACTTTTGAACCAAAACATAAACAGAAGTTCTGACGAGGAAGCTGAGGCGACTAGGACAGGTCACCTTTACTTCCAATAGTTCCTCGAATGTTTAGTAGAATATTATTTTACCAAATTAACTTGTATTACATTAATCGCTGCCAAGGCAATACAGCTATATACCAGATGAGCTAAAATGTAAAACACAACTTTAATTAAATTCGTTAAATCATGCAAATAATCAGGCCGAGTCAACCTAAGGGAAGCAACTCCTGCTAGGAATTCGCCAAGAAGTAACATCCAGTTGTCTCCCGTGCTATTTAGGAAACGTACTTAATGAGGATATTTTGATCGCAAACACAATAATTGAAGAGCCGTATAATCATATATGAATTATTTTTATTTTTATGATATTTCCTAATGGAATTGCTTAACTGTTCAATCAAGATTAAGTAAGAACAGGCATTACTTGCATGGAGTTCCAATAAAGTAAATGCCACAGTCTAGAGAAAATGAAGTTGTCGAAATTTATTTGATAAGTATTAATTATCAAATAAATACAGTATATCTCTCATATTAAAGGTATTGTTTGTTTCATTTTAAACTAATCGATGGCACACGTTTGGTGAATGTGTAAATATTGCTGTTTGATTGCGAAATCTGACTGATTAAATTCTCCAGAAAATCAAACCCCGAAAAAAGCTGTATAAACTGCAATTCCATATGCTTTGTGGCCCGTATTACCTATATGTATTGTATATGAACACTATAAGACAACAGCCCCATTGCAGTTTGTCCACAGACCGTAAAATGTAGGTATACTAATTGTAGTAGTACAATGCTTGTTTTTGCATACTCGTGCCGAAACATTTTCTTTACCATAAACTGCTGACATAACAATTTGGAGCACAATGTTTTTCCGACGTAAAAATAAGCAAAAGCGATAATTATGTACACAAATCTAGTAACAACACATCCTAAATGTTAACGAATCTACAAATAGACATGTAAGTGCAAAGCATATACGAGGTGTGTCCGAAAATTAAAAGCGTACAACACACACACACAAACTGGTATTCATTAAAATGTTCTAATAATCTCGGCTATACACTGTTAGTCTTAATAACACACACACGCACACAGGCGCGTACGCGCGCGCACGCACGCACACAAACACACACACACACACACACACAAGCGTACATTGAATAACAGCGGCTTGACAAGTCGCGTCAATATCGACGCCAAAATAACGTCAACGTCCAATAACAGGAAATATGATGCGCACCGTGACAGTTTATCCAACCAGGCGACACAACAACGTAATACAACCAAGCGACACAACGACGGAACATAGCCAGGCGACACAAAACCGTAATACAACCAAGCGATACAACGACGGAACACAACCAGGCGACACAACAACGGAGCACAACCAGACGACACAACAACGTAACCCAACCAGGCGACACAACGACGGAACCCAACAAGGTGACACAACGACGGAAAACAACCAGCCGATACAACGATGGAAAACAACTAAGCGACACAACGACGATGCACAACAAAGAGCCACAACGACGCAACACAACCAAGCAAAACAACGACCAAACGCATCCAAGCGTCAAAACGACGGAACACATCCAAGCGACACAACGACGGAACACAACCAATACGTGACACAACGACGGAACACAACCAATACGTGACACAACGACGGAACACAACTAAACAAAACAACGACGGAACACAACCATGCGTTAAAGCGACGGAACACGACCAAGCCTCACAACGACGGAACTCAACCAAGCGTCACAACGACGGAACTCAACAAGAGACACAACGACGGAACTCAACCAAGTTACACAACGAAGGAACTCAACCAAGCGTCACAACGACGGAACACAACCAAACGAAACAACGACGGAACACAACCATGCGTTAAAGCGACGGAACACAACCAAGCGACACAACGACGGAACTCAACCAAGCGTCACAACGACGGAACTCAACAAGAGACACAACGACGGAACTCAACCAAGTTACACAACGAAGGAACTCAACCAAGCGTCACAACGACGGAACTCAACCAAGCCTCAAACGACGGAACTCAGCCAGTCGTCACAACGACGGAACACAGTCAAGCTACACGACGGAACTCAACCAAGCGACACGACGGAACTCAACATAGAGACACAATAACGGAATACAACCAAACGACACAACGACGGAACTCAACCAGGCGTCACAACGACGGAACTCAACCAAGCGTCAAAACGACGGAACTCAGCCAGTCGTCACAACGATGGAACTCAACCAAGCTACACACATAATACAACCAAGCGACACAACAACGGAACTCAACCAAGCGACACCACGACGGAACTCAAGCAAGCGTTCCAACGACGAAACACAACCCAGCGCCACAACGGCCGGACACAATTATGCGACATAACTTTTCATAAACCTAGCTTGTGCACATGTTGAGTTATCAGGATGAAGGCTGTCACTGACAGACGGACGGACATTCCACTGTCTTCAGATTCTGTTTCTACAATTCTCACTTTCTTCGTTGAATTTTACATAAAAATCATACACGAAAAGTGGCAGCATAATAGTTCTATGTGTACAATTACCAACACTTTTGTTGCAACAGAATCATGTTGCAGAAATTAATGTGATATCCGTCTTTCGATCGGAAGATCGTGAGTTTGATCCCTACTCCGGGAGCTTTCAAATGATCTTAATTAAAAGTCATCGCGTAGTGGTTCTACCATAGACACGGACTTGAAAGTGTCTCAAAAAGCATTTGGCTTTCGACACTCGATCTTTAATATATAAATGTAATTTTAAACTAAACTTGACAGTCCATAATGACATCAAATTTTGTTTCTACAATGCTGACTTTCTTCGTGAATGTTTACCAAATCAAAATCAGTCCAGGAGAAACAGGTAGCGAGACTCTTGTTGTTGTGCAATATTTCTGCTGTTGCCATAGCAACCACAATTTAGTAAGACGAAAACGAAAAACAATGTGTATTATCACCTCATTGCTCACTCATTAAGCATATCAAGTTTTTGCAGAATCTACATTTTCTTGGAGAAAGAGACAGTTATTACTTCTGGGGCCATATTCCAGAAACATCTTCGGTAGAATCTTATCTTTATATCACCATTTTTCGCCACCATTTAACTCCTTATTTAAATTACGGGGGGCTTAGCATTTATTAGTTTTCAACTTATTATAAATTTAAGACATAATTTTATATTTATCGTTGTTTGTCGGCCAATAAACAACGATTTTGAGTTCTGATGCATGTGACTCAAACCACGAGGGCGTTAGCCCGAGATGTTTAATAGCCACTAATCAGACCGACAAAATGTTTCTTATTGGCCGATAAACAACGTTAATGCGAAAGTTATACATGATTTGACATATTTTTTTGCAATTGTAATTGGAACTACTTTTTACTATGCTTCCCTCAGATTCGGAACTTATATTTGCGTTGTTTATGGGTAGTTTAACAGTTCTGTGTCTATAGAAAAATAAACAAGTATCATATTACATTATTGTTTACACAACTGTAAAGGAATTGAAATATTTAAATGAGGTTACACAGCTGTAAAGGAATTCGTAAATTTAAATGATGTTACACAGCTGTAAAGGAATTCGTAAATTTTAATGATGTTACACAGCTGTAAAGGAATTTGTAAATTTAAATGATGTTACACAGCTGTAAAGGAATTTGTAAATTTAAATAGTGTATATAAAATAATAACTTTTAAAAATTAGAACTAAATATTAAAAAGTAAACTTACAATGTGTATGGAATAGGGCCACGTATTCCCCTTAAACAATGTATACTATATTCATAAATGTTTTACCACATCATAAGGAAAGTACGTTGATAAGATAATTATGTCTCAGTATCTGTACAATAATAAAGGAATGGTAATGAATTAGTATTATTATAATTATAATAATAATTATTATTATACGAAATTGTTGATCTAATAAACGTTCATTCCGTGCAGTAGAGTATGTCCTGCAATTTCACAATATCCTCGTGCACAGTGTACATGTACAGTCAGTTAAAGTTGCCTCGCTCGATAACAGCACAGCACGAGGAAATCATGAAATTATTAGTTATCAACTTATTATTTTGTATTGTTTACATAAATGTAAATTTATGGATTCATAAATGTAAATCTTATTTTAAAATTAGAAAAAATTTGAAGGTAAACTTAAGATGTTTCTGGAATACTGGCACAGAGCTTACACTGAAAAATATTTTTCTTAAAAACATAAGTTTTTTTTTCTTCACAAATTACCTTAAGCCTGTTGCTGTGTCGGTTTTGTTTGCATTAAATGTTTTAAGGAGTGTTGCTACAGTTTGGTGTTTATTTTCCCAATAATAGATTTTTTTTAAACTTTGTCTGCAAGGAATACATACAAATACTATGTGAAAAATGAAATAAAAACAAATGGTTATCAGTCTTGTTTTGATCTTATTTGCAACTTTATAACGTGCACTTTTGCATAAAAACTGCTATATTTTCGAGTGTCTCAAGACTACCTTAAATCCCCAATAAAAGATGAAAAGGACAAAATTAAGGTTTGATGTAAGTTTATATTAATCAATATACATTTAATGAAAGCAAACATTACCAAAAAAAGCATTACAGAAGGTAAATGCTGAAAAAATCACATGTTTTATGTATTCAGTGTGACCGACAAAGCCAAAGAAATTCTTACTCTTCAATTCAACCACAATTTTGGAAATATATAAAGTTCTACATATTAGAATTCTGCCAAACTACTTGAATGTATTAATCTATATGTTGTCAAGATAAAACGAGAATAAAATGTATAGGTCACCATATTATTAATCGAATAAAATTGTAAAAAAGATCACTATCTTCTCGTCATTTTTCACAAAATACAGCAATTTTACAGACCTAAGTATTCAGTTAGCTACAAATACAGATACAAGCTGGAAAAAAATTCATACAATGTATTAAATTCATAACAGATTATAAAAGAAACCATTAATAATGGTATTAACTTCAATATCAATAATCACAACTACGGAACACGGACAGACAGCCGACATTTGTCATTTGGACGAAATGATACTATGTTCTTTTCTGACCGACAAAGCCAAAGCGATTCTCATTTTATAAATAAACATTTTTCTAATTATATTAAAGTTAAAAGAATTCTGCCAAAGAACTTGAATGTTTTCATATATATGTTCTCATCATAAAACTAGAAAACATTGTACCGGTCACATTATTAATTGAATTATATTTTAGAAAAGTGGCTCAATGGAAAGTGCGAGTCCAAATGCCCTAATTATACGAGGAAAGTCGAACTTTAGCAAGTTATGACCCACAAGAATACAAGGCTGGTTCTGTTCAATGAATGTTCTCTACAAGTGTTTTAGTATCAACATGCTGACCATTGTAGAACATTGAGCTGCCCGTGACAGTCAGACCTGTAACTTCAGATGCCGTGGGTGCTATCTGTTTTGACGGGAAACGTAACAGTTTAAACATTTATCTGCACAGTTTGCAGCAATCTGTATTATATCTGCATCTTTATGTAATGATGTTGTTTCAATATCACAGAAGATTTTGTTAACACCAATCAACTCATCAGTTTTAACCTTTTCAGTTGTTTGTACACTTTTAGGAGGGGGAATTTCTGTTACGTCTGTATTACTACATGTTGCTATTCCACTCTGATATATGGACCTTCATGAATTTCACTTCTAATGTTGTCAAACTTTAGCTTTGACTTCCGTTCCCATTTTCTTCGCTTGAATTCAACACGGTTTGCAATTTCAATTCTTCGCTTGCGAAGCTTGTTTGTTTTTTTTGTTTGGTAGCATGAAATTGTAGCAATTTTCCAGGTGATATTCCTATACTTTGATTTACTGCGTTCACGTAAGAAGCTCCAATATTTTTCAGTGCTACGGCACAACTAGTTCTGATGTGAAGACTTTCTGAGCCAGAGTAGTGTGTTTTTTTTGGAGCCTTTGCAGCTACCATACAGTTGAACGACTCCATGTCTTTTGTTGATGCACCTGGGGCTATTTTAGCAGCATTCTGGACCACAACATTAAACACAGCTTCTAAATTTGACCTAACGGTTGCTCCAGTCAAAGATCTACCATAAGGCAAACCTCTGTGTTTATAGGTCCGTGGACTTTTCTTGTAGCCACACCATTCCCCACAATGTTCATGGTCTCCAAACAGATGTGCTTCACCGTGTGATTTTGGTCACTCCATTTCTCTACACTGTGTGTCAGATCTTTTCTTACTCTAGCTAAAGTTGTACAGTCGTCATCCATTATAAGGGCACCAACATCAACATGTTCTGATTCAATTTCTTTTACTAGCTCTCCTGCCACATCTGGCTCCATTGCTTTTGAGCTACCAGTCCAATTTCTACTGCATTTATGATCTAGAACCACATTGCCCTTAGCTTTATGATAATCACATTTCTTACAACTTTTGTAGCGTATGCCATATGCACAGATTTTTCCTTTCAAGTTTCCTATCATAGTTCCTACGCCTGATCTGCTGTCATAACATCTCCCTGAGCCCCTTTTCTGCCAGCCCATATCATATTTGAATTGTCCTGAAAGACGGGTCTTTGCCGGATCCTTTATATACGTATGGTCGGAATGGACTGAAGTTTCAGCACAACCATCCTCTGCAATAGTTAAATGAAAAAATATTTAGCCATACATGTAAACATGAAGATTCTCATTAAAGATGCAGTTCAGCGTATTGTCGATAAAATATTTACTTTTATTCCACAATGTGAGTGGCATTTTTAAACTAAGTAAATATTATTTAGTGAGGTTTGTCGGGTTTGGTGACAGTGTAACTGACTGGTATTCATAATCAATAATTACAATGTATTATTTATACTTTTATATAACAAATATCAAGTGGACAGCTAACTCCAATTGTTTACTGTGTTGGTTAAAAAAGAGTACAATTAACAGATAATGAATGCACTCAAAGCCTGAAAAATATCTTTCTTTCTGAATTAGGGATGTAAATGTTATGCACACAGGCATTGTAAACACCAGTGTTCAATAGAAAAAAGGTGTGAACTGCTAGAAATTTGTTTTTGCTTCATGATCTTTAACCCTTTAATGTGCAGGCTCAAGGAAGCCCTGTCTGGGCTATTCATATGAAAGTTCCGTCACTACAAAATGCTTTCTACTCTGGCTGCTAAGTATACAGCTTATACAGTTATGATACATTTACCTATGACACATCCAGCTGAATGAGGAGGATGGGTATCGCCAGTATTAGTTGTATCACAGCCTGTCGGAATCTCACACTCTGTCACACTATCGCCCAGGGATGCACTGCTTGTGCGAATATCGATTGTGGTTGCACTGCTTGTCATGTCATCATCGGGGCCTGTCAGGCTACTTCCAGGGGTAACATCAGGAAAATAATATACATTAAATTTTATCATTTGATTATTACTTGGCTCATTGAGTCTAGTATTTATAAGAAAGTGTGTTACAAAGACCATCAAAATATGTGTTTATCTTTTTTGATATTTATTATCAGTATTTTACTTTAACAGTGTATATTAAAATTCTTAATTATATATTCTTCCAAGGGACTTGTTACCGTCTTTCTCTGATCAACATATACAAACCTTGCAGTTCTAAAATGAGCATCTTGTAGGGCAGCATGTCTTGAATGGGAATCATCCGGGGAGGAATTGGTGTGAGAGGTACCAGCAGCCTGAGTACTGAAATATTCATCACATGATCAGCAAAATTGTGTGCTATATACCGGTATCTAAATTTTATCGTACTTTATCAGAGACTTAGTTCATTACACATCAAATTGCTATATGAATATAGTAACAGACACAACATAAAAGTGAACACATGGGTTTTTTTTTTTTTAAACCAGCAAAACAGACACTAGTGGTTTGCATACAAAATCCACTAAATTGTGTTGTTCAAATATAAATTATCACTAAATTATCAAGGAATTAAGAGTCATGTTACATTTTTTGTATATAGAGCAATTAAGCTATACTTACCACAAGCGCCTTGTTATTTCTTCCTCCTCTTGTTGCAATGCTTTTTTACAGGATGCAATAGAAACTATGTGCTGACCAACCTATTAACAAAATAATAATAATTATGCCTTACAAAGTCCATGACACGTGGGAGATTTGTTTCTATTTGCAATAAACAACGGGTCAACACTAGAGAAGATGGTCATGCTTTCCCCACAATCCCCTTAAAACAGTTCCAGTCTGACGCTGCTATAATATGAGCTGACTTGCACTGGCAGCGACTACTAATGTAGCGAATGTTAGGATTTGATTTATATTAGATCGGCTTTCCCACTTGAAACAGCAGTGGGTGACAAATAATATTCAGTTAAATCATCACAGTTGCCATAGCCATCTATCTCACTGCACAACCGTGTCTTGAATTTGTCAAGGCATAAACAGGGTCTTTTTTTAATAGTGGAAGTAGAAAAATATTTACTAGTGTACATGCATTACTTGTTCAAACAGATTAAACATGTATCTTGCTCTCAGCTTTCTTCAATGTTTTATGGTGAATGCTGGGAAGTGTATTAGTTATGTTTAATTCAGTAGAACACTCAACACATTTTTTTAACTGTTCAGCTATAAAGGACAACTCCACAGTTCGCCTTCCAGGGCGTAACAAATTATCAGTAGGAGACGAGACGTTAACTGTATCTGATACAAGCGGAGTTTCTTCAATATTCGGATGAGTGTCCGAAATGATAGCGTCCAAAATTCTGCTTCCTTCTTGGAGTTCTTCAGTTGACCGTTTACTATCGGCATGCCATGTTGGCAGACGAGCGGATGACAATAATCCTCGTACTGAGCCTTTTTTCGATACAAATCTACCTTTTTTTCGTGGCATCATGAAAACAAACTAGCAAACAAAACACAGACAAAACTTCCGGTAAAAGATCCGAAAATCCGAATATGTATCAAGGAAAAAATAGCGCGTTGTGATAATAGCAAAAATACGGTGATAGGTTTAAAATAACCTCGGTTTCAAGAACTGCCGCAACACTCCTTAATTGCATTGTTACTATAATCCAATTTAACGAATATGAAATAAGGCACTGAAAGTATTGCGATCTCTAAACGCCTAAAAAACCTGGATGCAGCCAAAAATGGACAGGAACTGTTTTTCATAATGACATACGCGTTCATAACTTTATGTACCTCGTTTTAATATAGGGCGTAATACTTATTGCAATTTGATGTACACATTACACGATCTAAATTAGGCCAAAAAATAATTTCTGTGTTTCGGGCAACCCGACCCTACCTAGCGAAAACCCCCCGACCCTAAAGTTTTAGCGACATTTGTTTTTCCGTGAAACCAGTGGTCGTCAGAGTTGAGATAATTGTCAATGTTTTTTTTTTATTGAAATGTGTCTTTAAAAAAAGTTTAAAAAACTCAATCCCAACCCGACCTAACTTTTTTTGAGACCGTTGCCCGAAACACACAATTTGTTATTCCTTTGCCTTATTATAAAGACTAACATAGAAACTCAGTTTAATTAATCAAAACATACAACTTATACACAAGAAAACTCATAAATTGTAATTGAATCGTGTAATTGACAGTGTTTATAGGCATCAGAACAGTTAAATACAAATATATCGTATATTCGCAGTTGAGATATATTTCTCATTTATATTCCACGAACAGTACATAAACCCCCAAACTGTTCCATAAATAATACCGATTTTTCGAACTAGTTAATAAATATTTTCTGCAATATAGGGGCATAGACCGCTGAAAATCAAATACATTTTAGAAAATGACTAAAAGCATATTTTTGTTTAATATTCAGTTAGGCTATATCAATTTGATTCTATGTTTAGCGTCCTCGGGCTGGTAGGTTTTTGGATGCATGAATTAAAAAATCACAATTTTGGCAATGTGAAAAATCGGAAAGCGTATAAAAAAGAAAAAAAAAAGAAAAAAAAGACTGTTAGGTGTTTTTACCAATATTTGTAGGAAAAAGTGTGCAACAAGTCAATTTACACAGTTAAAATACTGTTTAAAAGTAGGCTTCCAATATGAAGATGTGTTTTGCAAGAAAACATTTGCTTTACATTGGACCCCTGCACTGAATAAGTTGTGAAAGAAAAATGTTTTTTAACGACTCGTTGTTTGTTTTTTTCCTGCCTGGTTGGTAGGTTTCGAAAAATGAGGGAGACGCTAAACATAGAATCAAATTCGTATGGCCTTATCATACTATTCGTACGAGTCGTTCAAGTTCGATAGCATGTATTACTCGTTATAATGGCCATAGAAATAGGAGTCCAAACTCGGAAAATCAGTACAACCGAAAGTGTACGAAAAATAAATAACCCAAGAAATGCAAAGCAACAGCGACATGTTGCCGGGGCACAACGAGTTGTAGTTAACGAAGCAGCGAAGAAGATATGACCCGCGAAAACAGCTACTGCAGTATGGTCATTACGGACATGCCGATCGTGTGTTGTCCTTGCTCATGAACATTTCAATAATGTTCAAGGTACAGCAACCCTGAGACTGATGGTACATGAAATATTTAATGATGAATCATTAGACCCCGATGTTTACAGAGAAGTAAATGTGATAAATGACACATTAGCAAATACAATGCCCGGAAGGTGTGCGTAATTCTATGCAAAAACATTGAGTATAATTCTGTTTACTAGCACACAACTTTTAAGATTTTTAGCGCAGCAGTCAAGGCAGGTTACCTCGCCTCGACCTTGATGCCACAGATACTGTCATAGACAAGATACTTGGCCAAATGTCACGGGTACTTCACCATGTACTTGTTATTGAGGGGACAGGGGCTGTAATCCTCCATTTTCTGAGTTTATATCGGATAGACACACTGTTCCGGATATCGTAATCTTTTAAAGGGACTTGTTCACAGATCGGCAAATTGACATTTTTCTAAAATTGCATCATAGATTCCAAAAAGAAATTATACATTATATACAAACAAGCGAAATAACACCCATGACTAAGAAATATACTAGAAATATCGTTTCGTTTGTGGAAAATCATATATTGAAATGGATAAAAAATTTAAGTGTTTGCAACGCTTTTCATCGGTATTTTGGAAAATACGTGTATAACTTACACAGCGTTAAAAAGACACAACGAAAAGTATAAGTCCGAGTTGCTGGGTGATTAGCGCATGAGATTTTTTTTATCTCAAACGTCCCGGTTTCGAGTCCCGGCGAAGACAAATTTTGTAATTTAACTTTTTTTTTCTTCATATAATATTTTTTTCAGATTATTCCAAAAACTGTGTTTTTTGAGTTAAAGACATTCAATGACATTTTTCACAAATACCTGTAAACAAGCCCCTTTAAGTACAGTTAATTACGCAGCTAAAAAGAAAACTCGTTAACTCAACATGCCACAGTTAGATGAGGTCGATTTTAATTGGATCCTTACACTTAGTATGTCAAACTTTGATGCATTTAATGTCTTTTTTTCGGGTTCTTGGTTTCAATTATCCAAACAGGGACACGTGACACGGAACAGATGTGCACGGACAAACGAGAAGTGTACGAGTCCAGAACAAGGTAGGAATAATAGATTGTTAAATAAGCGGAAGCTAGTGAGGGATCGCGTGAACTGCAGCGTAGGACAGGAGACGCTATAAAACAGGCTCCAGCGTGCTGGACCACAGGTTCGAATGATGTTTGAATGTTTGATATTTCTATTGGCGTCTTCTAAATAGTTCGTACGTGTGGATACACGCATAAATGCTTTGATGTATCAACGGTTATTTTCTAAATCGTTCATTATTTCATATTCATATCACGATTGCTATATATCGGTTTGGACATGTATACATATTTATAACGAAAATGGAATACAACGGAACTGGAATTTCTCTTTTTTTCCCGGGAGATTGAAAAAAATTACAATGTATATACTTATCTATGATTTTACTTTTAATAATATCAACAAAATGCTACAAATACATATATATCGTCAAAAACAACATACAGTTATAAGAACCGTCAGTATATTATAACAGTAGATGTAAAGTCACAGCGACTTAACTGAAATAAATACCGTATGCTAAACTTCATTTCGACAACTTTGTCAGAAGTTTTGTTAATTTTTGGACCATACGTTTAGGTTATATGGAAAATAGATGTTTCGTAAACTATTGCGAATAATATGCAATAAACTTTTTCGTTCTGCCCAATAATGAATTAATGTTCAAAGTAACAAACTCTAACATGTTATTATACAACACCAAACCATGCTTGGACCCAAGGTAACTCTGATCCGAAACTTCGCTCACTTGATGTCTTCACAAACTTACCCAATAGATGTATCAAAATGTTTATATTGTTTGCTGTATAAATCCACATATCACACACCACTATCACCAGCAACGCTTCACAGTCGTGTTCTTGTAAACATTCAAGTTGATGTTTGAAAAAAAAAAAAGAATCGCAAGCGATTTCAAATTGTAATCCAATATCCACGCACAATTCACACAGAAAAAATACTTTGTATCTGAAGTTGCTACACTTATGTATGCAAATAAAACAAATTTGATTTCACAACAACGAGTTCTGTAAAACCCCGTGCTGATTTAATTCCAGTATTCCAGCCATTAAAGGCGCTCGCTCATATGCTGGCTTGTGACACTGTCATGTATGTGACGAAACTACGGAACGCAACCAGGTTACACAACGACGAAACACAAGCAAGAGACACAACGACGCAAAACCAACAAGTGACACAACGAGGCAACACAATCAAGTGACACGACGAGGCAACAAAATCAAGTGACACTACGAGGCAAAAAAATCAAGTGACACTACGAGGCAACACAAACAAGTGACAATACGAGGCAACACAATCAAGTGACACTACGAGGCAACACAATCAAGTGACACTATGAGGCAACACAAACAAGTGACACTACGAGGAAACACAATCAAGTGACACTACGAGGCAACACAATCAAGTGACATTACGAGGAAACACAAACAA